>JAGMVL010001893.1:0-67313 GCA_019202695.1 Populus x sibirica
TGAAATCACAACCGAAATGCGAATGACAGCTCATATGTGGAATCAACAGCACGACCTACGCATCAAATCGACAACCAAAATAGATTCATGGCGCATGGAATTGTCAAGAACGCTAAGCCAATGCTGAACCAGAAATCATCATCGAAAACTAAGTCACTATAGAACGAGAAATCATCTTTAAAAATTGAGTCACGGCTGACGGATGAAATCGACAACGAATACTAATCCACGATTCACAAATGAAATCAATAGAGAAAAAAGAGTCATCGTTCACGCATGGAATCGTCAATGAAAACTGCGTCACTACTAACCAGAAATCATCAGCGAAAACATAATTGCTGGAGAGCTTGAAATCACAACTCAAACTGAAGTGACAACTCATATGTGGAATCAACAAGACGACCACGCATCAAATCGACAACCAAAATAGATTCATGGCGCATGGAATTGTCAAAACGCTAAGCCAATGCTGATCCAGAAATCGTCATCGAAAACTAAGTCACTGTAGAACGAGAAATCATCTTTGAAAATTGAGTCACGACTGACGGATGAAATCAACAACGAATACTAATCCATGATTCACAAATGAAATCAATAGAGAAAAAAAGTCAACGTTGACGCATGGAATCGTCATTGAAAACTGCGTCACTACTGACCATAAATCGTCAGCGAAAACATAATCGCTGGAGAGCTTGGAATCACAACTGAAATCTTAGTTACAGCTCAGGTGTGGAATCCACAGCATGAGTTTAAGCATCAAATCGATTGCAAAAATTGATTAATGGCTAAAGCAAGGAATTGTTAAAAACACTGCCAATGTTAATCCAGAAATCGTCAGGGAAAACTGAGTCACTGTAGAACGAGAAATCATCCTTGAAAATTGAATCGTGGCTGACTGATGGAAAGGACAACGAATACTAATCCGCGATACATAATTGAAATCAATAGAGAAAAAAGAGTCATCGTTGAAGCATGGAATCGTCGTTGAAAATTCGTCCTCTTACCGACCTTAAATCGCGCCAAAAACATAATCATTGGAGAGCTTGGAATCACAACAGAAATCTTAGTTACAGCTCAGGTGTGGAATCCACACCACGACTTTACGCATCAAATCAATAGCAAAAATAGATTAATGGCTAACGCATGGAATTTTCAAAAACACTATGCCAATGCTGATCCAGAAATCGTTAGTAAAAACGAGTCACTATAGAACGAGAAATCATCCTTCAAAAATTGAATCATGGCTGACGGAGAGAATCGACAACGAATACTAATCCGCCATACACAATTGAAATCAATAGAGAAAAAAGAGTCATCGTTGAAGCATGGAATCGTCAGCAAAAACTACGCAACTACTGACCTTAAATCGTCAGCGAAAACATAATCGCTGGAGAGCTTGGAATCACAATTGAAATCTTAGTTACAGCTCAGGTGTGGAATCCACACCATGAGTTTACGCATCAAATCAATAGCAAAAATAGATTAATGGCTAACGCATGAAATTTTCAAAAACACTAAGCCAATGCTGATCCGTAAATCGTCATCGAAAACTCGATCACCGTAGAACGAGAAATTATTTTTGAAAATTAAGTCACGGCTGACAGATGAAATCGACAACGAATACTAATCCACGATTCACAAATGAAATCAATAGAGAGAAAATAGTCAAGGTTGACGCATGGAATCATCATTGAAAATCGTGGCCCCTACGACCATAAATCGTCAGCGAAAACATAATCGCTGGAGAGCTTGGAATCACAACTGAAATCTTAGTTACAGCTCACGTGTGGAATCCACAGCATGAGTTTACGCATCAAATCAATAGTAAAAATAGTTTAATGGCTAACGCATGGAATTATGAAAAACACTAAGCCAATGCTGATCCAGAAATCGTCAGCGAAAACTAAGTCCCTGTAGAACGAGAAATCATCTTTGAAAATTGAGTCATGGCTGAAAGATTGAATCGGCAACGAATACAAATCCATGATTCACAAATGAAATCAATACAGAAGAAATAGTCAACATTGACGCATGGAATCGTCAGTGAAAGCTGCGTCACTACTGACCATAAATCGTCAACGAAAACATAATCATTGGAGAGCTTGGAATCACAACTGCAATCTTAGTGACAGCTCTTGGAATCACACCTGAAATCTTAGTGACAGCTCAGGTGTGGAATCCACAGCACGACTTTACGCATCAAATCAATAGCAAAAATTGATTCATGGCTAAAGCATGGAATTGTTAAAAACACTGCCAATGTTAATGCAGAAATCGTCAGGGAAAACTGAGTCACTGTAGAACGAGAAATCATCCTTGAAAATTGAATCGTGGCTGACGGATGGAAAGGACAACGAATACTAATCCGCGATACACAATTGAAATCAATAGAGAAAAAAGAGTCATCGTTGAAGCATGGAATCGTGACAATAAACTGCGTCACTATTCGACCTTAAATCGCCGGCAAAAACATAATCGGTTGGAGAGCTTGGAATCACAACAGAAATCTTAGTTACGCTGTGTGGAATCCACACCACGACTTTACGATCAAATCAATAGCAAAAATAGATTAATGGCTAACGCATGGAATTTTCAAAAACACTATGCCAATGCTGATCCAGAAATCGTTAGCGAAAACTGAGTCACTATAGAACGAGAAATCATCCTTCAAAAATTGAATCATGGCTGAAGGAGAGAATCGACAACGAATACTAATCCGCCATACACAATTGAAATCAATAGAGAAAAAAGGGTGATCGTTGAAGCATGGAATCGTCAGCAAAAACTGCGTAACTACTGACCTTAAATCGTCAGCGAAAACATAATCGCTGGAGAGCTTGGAATCACAATTGAAATCTTAGTTACAGCTCAGGTGTGGAATCCACAACATGAGTTTACGCATCAAATCAATAGCAAAAATAGATTAATGGCTAACGCATGAAATTTTCAAAAACACTAAGCCAATGCTGATCCAGAAATCGTCATCGAAAACTCAGTCACTATAGAACGAGAAATCATCTTTGAAAATTGAGTCACGGCTGACAGATGAAATCGACAACGAATACTAATCCACGATTCACAAATGAAATCAATAGAGAGAAAAGAGTCAAGGTTGACGCATGGAATCATCAGTGAAAACTGCGTCACTATTGTCCATAAACCGTCAACGACAACATAATCGCTGGAGAGCTTGGAATCACAACTGAAATCTTAGTTACAACTCAGGTGTTGAACCCAAAGCACGACTTTACGCATCAAATCAATAGCAAAAATAGATTAATGGCTAGGCATGGAATTTTGAAAAACACTAAGCCAATGCTTGATCCGTAAATCGTCGAAAAAAGTCACTCGTAGAACGAGAAATCATCTTTGAAAATTATGTGACGGTACGACAGATTGAATCGGCAACGAATACTAATCCAGTATTCACAAATGAAATCAATAGAGAAAAAATAGTCATCGTTCACGCATGGAATTGATAGTGAAAACTGTGTCACTACTGACCATAAATCGTTAGCGAAAACATAATTGCTAGAGAGCATGCAATCACAACTGAAATCTGAGTGACAGCTCAGATGTGGAATCCACAACACGACTTTACGCATCAAATCAATAGCAAATATAGATTAATGGCTAACGCATGGATTTGTCAAAAACACTAAGCCAATGCTGATCTAGAAATAGTCAGCGAAAACTGAGTCCTTGTAGAACGAGAAATCATCTTTGAAAATTGAGTCACGCCTGACAGATTGAATCGGCAACGAATACTAATTCACGATTCATAAATGAAATCAATAGGGAAAAAATAGTCATCGTTCACGCATGGAATTGAAAGTGAAAACTGCATCACTACTGACCATAAATCATCAACGACAACATCATCGCTGGAGAGCTTGTAATCGCAACTGAAATCTTACTGACAGCTTAGGTGTAGAATCCACAGCACTACTTTACGCATCAAATCAATAGCAAAAATTGACTAATGGCTAACGCATGGATTTGTCAAAAACACTAAGCCAATGCTGATCCAGAAATTGTCAGTGAAAACTGAGTCCTTGTAGAACGAGAAATCATCTTTGAAAATTGAGTCACGACTGACAAATTGAATGGGCAACGAATACTAATCCACGATTCATAAATGAAATCAATACAGAAAAAAGAGTCATCGTTCACGCATGGAATTGACAGTGAAAACTGCGTCACTACGCATTAAATCGTCAGCAAAAACATAATCATTGGAGAGATTGAAATCACAACTAAAATCTGAGTGACAACTCATATGTGGAATCGACAGCACGACTTTACGCATCAAATCAATAGCAAAAACAAATTAATGGCTAACGCATGGAATTGTCAAAAACACTAAGCCAATGTTGATCCAGAAAACATCAGGGAAAACTGATCCCTGTAGAACAAGAAATCATCTTTGAAAATTGAGTCCCGGCTGACAGATTGAATAGGCAACGAATACTAATCCACGATTCATAAATGAAATAAATAGAGAAAAAAGAGTCATCGGTCACGCATGGAATTGACACTGAAAACTGCATCACTACTGACCAGAAATCGTCAGCGAAAACATAATTGCTGGAGAGCTTGAAATCACAACTAAAATCTGAGTGACAGCTCATATGTGAAATCGACAGCATGACCTACGCATCAAATCGATAGCAAAAATAGATTCATGGCGCATGGAATTGTCAAAAACGCTAAGCCAATGCTCATCCAGAAATCGTCAGCGAAAGTTGAGTCACTGTAGAACGAAAAATCATCTTTGAAAATTGAGTCACGGCTGACAGATTGAATCGGTAATGAATACTAATCCATGATTCACAAATGAAATCACTAGAGAAAAAAAGAGTCATCGTTCACGCATGGAATCGTCAGTGAAAACTGCGTAACTACTGACCATAAATCGTTAGCGAAAATATAATCACTGGAGAACTTGGAATCACAACTGAAATCTGAGTGACAGCTCAGGTGTGGAACCCACAGCATGACTTTACGCATCAAATCAAAAGCAAAAATAGTTTAATGGCTAACGCATGGAATTGTCAAAAATACTAAACCTATGCTGATCCAGAAATCGTCAGGGAAAACTGATCCCTGTAGAACAAGAAATCATCTTTGAAAATTGAGTCACGGCTGACAGATTGAATCCGCAACGAATACTAATCCATGATTCACAAATGAAATAAATAGCGAAAAAAGTGTCATCGGTCACGCATGGAATTGACAGTGAAAACTGCGTCACTACTGACCAGAAATCGTCAGCGAAAACATAATCGCTGAAGACCTTGGAATCACAACTAAAATCTGACTGACAGCTCAGGTGTGGAATCCAGAGCATGACTTTACGCCTCAAATCAATAGCAAAAATAGATTAATGGCTAAAGCATGGAATTGTTAAAAACACTAACCCAATGCTTGATCTAGAAATCGTCAAAAAACTGAGTCCCTGTAGAACGAGAAATCATCTTTCAAAATTGAGTCACGGCTGACAAATTGAATCAGCAACGAATACTAATCCACGATTCACAAATGAAATCAATAGAGAAAAAAGAGTCATTGTTCACCCATGCAATTGACGTGAAAACGGCATCACTACTGACCAGAAATCGTCAGCAAAAACATAATTGCTGGAGAGCTTGAAATCACAACTGAAATCTGAGTGACAAACTCATATGTGGAATTTACAAGACGACCTACACATCAAATCGATAGCAAAAATAGATTCATGGTGCATGGAATTGTCAAAAACGCTAAGCCAATGCTCATCCAGAAATCGTCAGCGAAAACTGAGTCACTGTAGAACGAGAAATCATCTTTGAAAATTGAGTCACGGCTGACAGATTGAATCAGTAATGAATACTAATCCACGATTCACAAATGAAATCCATAGAGAAAAAAGAGTCATCGTTCACGCATGGAATCGTCAGTGAAAACTGCGTAACTACTGACCATAAATCATCAGCGAAAACATAATCGCTGAAGACCTTGGAATCACAACTGAAATCTGACTGACAGCTAAGGTGTGGAATCTAGAGAACGACTTTACGCATCAAATCAATAGCAAACATAGATTAATGGCTAAAGCATGGAATTGTCAAAAACACTAAACCAATGCTGATCCAGAAATCGTCAGCGAAAACTGAGTCCGTGTAGAACGAGAAATCATCTTTGAAAATTGAGTCATGGCTGACAAATTGAATCGGCAACGAATACTGATCCATGATTCACAAATGAAATCAATAGAGAAAAAAGTGTCATCGTTCACCCATGAAATTGACAGTGAAAACGGCGTCACTACTGACCAGAAATCGTCAGCGAAAACATAATTCTTTGGAGAGCTTGAAATCACAACTGAAATCTGAGTGACAGCTCATATATGGAATTGACAGCACGACCTACGCATCAAATCGACAGCTAAAATAGATTCATGGGGCATGGAATTGTCAAAAATGCTAAGCCAATGCTGATCCAGAAATCGTCAATAAGCGAGCCCTGTAGAACAAGAAATCATCTATGAAAATTGAGTCACGGCTGACGGATGGAATTGACAACGAATACTAATCCAGGATTCACAAATGAAATCAATAGAGAAAAAAGAGTCGACGTTGACGAATGGAATCGTCAGTGAAAACTGCGTCACTACTAACCATAAATCGTCAGAGAAAACGTAATCGCTGAAGAGCTTGGAATCACAACTGAAATCTAAGTGACAGCTCAGGTGTGGAATCCACAGCACAACTTGACGCATCAAATCAATAGCAAAAATAGATCAATGGCTAACGCATGGAATTGTCAAAAACACTAAGCCAATGCTGATCCAGAAATCGTCAGAGAAAACTAAGTCCCTGTAGAACGAGAAATCATCTTTGAAAATTGAGTCACGGCTAACAGATTGAATCACCAAGGAATACTAATCCACGATTCACAAATGTAATCAATAAAGAAAAAAAAGTTATCGCTCACGCATGGAATCGTCAGTGAAAACGGCACCACTACTGACCTGAAATTGTCAGCGAAAACATAATTGCGGGAGAGCTTGAAATCACAACTGAAGTCTGAATGACACCTCACGTGTGGAATCGACAGCATGACCTACGCAGCAAATCGATAGCAAAAATAGATTCAAGACGCATGGAATTGTCAAAAACGCTAACCAATGTTGATCTAGAAATCGTCAGCGAAAACTGATCATCTTTGAAAATTGAGTCACGGCTCACGGATGGAATTGACAACGAATCCTAATCCATGATTCACAAATGAAATCAATAGATAAAAAAGAGTAGACGTTGACGCATGGAATCGTCAGTGAAAACTGCGTCACTACTAACCATAAATCATCAGCGAAAACATAATCGCTGCAGAGCTTGGAATCACAACTGAAATCTAAGTGACAGCTCAGGTGTGGAATCCACAGCACGACTTTACGCATCAAATCAAAAGCAAAAATAGATCAATGGCTAATGCATGGAATTGTCAAAAACACTAACCCAATGCTGATCCAGAAATCGTCAGCGAAAACTGATCCCTCTAGAACAACAAATCATCTTTGAAAATTGAGTCACGACTGACAGATTGAATCGGCAACGAATACTAATCCACGATTCACAAATGAAATCAATAGAGAAAAAAGAGTCAACGTTGACGCATGGAATCGTCAGTGAAAACTGTGTTACTACAGACCATAAATCGTCAGCGAAAACATAATCGCTGGAGACCTTGGAATAACAAGTGAAATCTGAGTGACAGCTCAGGTGTGGAATCCATAGCACGACTTTACGCATCATATCAATAGCAAAAATAAATCAATGGCTAATGCATGGAATTGTCAAAAACACTAAGCCAATGCTCATCCAGAAATCGTCAGCGAAAACTGAGCCTTGTAGAACAAGAAATCATCTTTAAAAAATGAGTCACGGCTGACAGATTGAATCGACAACGAATACTAATCCACGATTCACAAATGAAATCAATAGAGAAAAAAGAGTCAACGTTGACGCATGGAATCGTCGTGAAAACGTGTTACTACGGACCATAAATCGTCAAATAAAACATAATCGCTGGAGACCTTGGAATAACAAGTGAAATCGAGTGACAGCTCAGGTGTGGAATCCACAGCACGACTTTACGCATCAAATCAATAGCAAAAATACATTAATGGCTAACGCATGGAATTGTCAAAACACTAAGCCAATGCTGATCGCAAAACGTCAGTGAAAACTGATCCCTCTAGAACAAAAAATCATCTTTGAAAATTGAGTCGCTAATGATTGAATCGGCAACGAATACTAATCCACGATTCACAAATGAAATCAATATAGAAAAAAGAGTCATCGTTCAGGCATGGAATTGACAGTGAAAATCTGGCGTCACTATCGACTTTAAATCGTCAACGAAAACATAATTTGTTGGAGAGCTTGAAATCATAACTGAAATATGAGTGACAGCTCATATGTGGAATCGACAGCACGACCTACACATCAAATCGACAGCCAAAATAGATTCATGGCGCATGGAATTGTCAAAAACGCTAAGCCAATGCTCATCCAGAAATCGTCGCGAAAACCGAGTCATTGTGAGAACGAGAAATCATCTTTGAAAATTGAGTCACTACGACGATTGAATCGGTAATGAATACTAATCCACGATTCACAAACGAAATCAATAGAGAAAAAAGAGTCATCATTCACGCATGGAATCGTTAGTGAAAATCGCATAACTATCGACCATAAATCGTCAACGAAAACATAATCGTTGGAGAGCTTGGAATCACAACTGAAATCTTAGTTACGACTCGGGTGTGGAATCCCAAAGCATGAGTTTAAGCATCCAATCGATTGCAAAAATTGATTAATGGCTAAAGCAAGGAATTGTTAAAAACACTGCCAATGTTAATCCAGAAATCGTCAGGGAAAACTGAGTCACTGTAGAACGAGAAATTATCCTTGAAAATTGAATCGTGGCTGACGGATGGAAAGGACAACGAATACTAATCCGCGATACACAATTGAAATCAATAGAGAAAAAAGAGTCATCGTTGAAGCATGGAATCGTCAAATAAAAACTCGCGTCACTATCGACCTTAAATCGTCATGAAAACATAATCGCTGGAGAGCTTGGAATCACAATTGAAATCTGAGTGACAGCTCAGGTGTGGAATCCACAACATGACTTTACGCATCAAATCAAAAGCAAAAATAGATTAATGCCTAACGCATGGAATTGTCAAAAACACTAAGCCAATGCTAATCCAGAAATCGTCAGGGAAAACTGATCCCTGTAGAACAAGAAATCATCTTTGAAAATTGAGTCACGGCTGACAGATGGAATTGATAACGAATACTAATCCATGATTCACAAATGAAATCAATAGAGAAAAAAGAGTCGACGTTGACGAATGGAATCGTCAGTGAAAACTGCGTCACTACGGACCATAAATCGTCAGTGAAAACATAATCACTGGAGAACTTGGAATCACAACTGAAATCTAAGTGACAGCTCAGGTGTGGAATCCACAGCACGACTTTACGCATCAAATCAATAGCAAAATCAATGGCTAACGCATGGAATTGTCAAAAACACTAAGCCAATCTTGATCCGTAAATCGTCGTTGAAACCGAGTCCCTGTAGAATGAGAAATCATCTTTGAAAATTGAGTCACGGCTAACAGATTGAATCACAAACGAATACTAATCCACGATTCACAAATGTAATCAATAAAGAAAAAATAGTCATCGCTCTCGCATGGAATCGTCAGTGAAAACGGCACCACTACTGACCTGAAATCGTCAGCGAAAACATAATTGCAGGAGAGCTTGAAATCACAACTCAAGTCCGAATGACACACTCACGTGTGGAATCAACAGCATGACCTACGCAGCAAATCGATAGCAAAAATAGATTCATGACGCATGGAATTGTCAAAAACGCTAACCAATGCTGATCTAGAAATCATCAGCGAAAACTGATCATTTTTGAAAATTGAGTCACAAGTGACGGATGGAATTGACAACGAATCCTAATCCATGATTCACAAATGAAATCAATAGATAAAAAAGAGTCGACGTTGACGCATGGAATCGTCAGTGAAAACTGTGTTACTACAGACCATAAATCATCGACAAAAACATAATCGTTGGAGAGCTTGGAATCACAATGAAATCTAAGTGACGATACTCGGGTGTGGAATCCACAAAGACGACTTTACACATCAAATCAAAAGCAAAAATAGATCAATGGCTAACGCATGGAATTGTCAAAAACACTAAGCCAATGTTGATCCAGAAATCGTCAGCGAAAACTGATCCCTCTAGAACAAAAAATCATCTTTGAAAATTGAGTCACGACTGACATATTGAATCGGCAACGAATACTAATCCATGATTCACAAATGAAATCAATAGAGAAAAAAGTGTCATCGTTCACACATGGAATTGACAGTGAAAACTGAGTCACTACTGACCAGAAATCATCCGCGAAAACATAATTCTTTGGAGAGCTTGAAATCACAACTGAAATCTGAGTGACAGCTCATATGTGGAATCGACAGCATGACCTACACATCAAATCGACAGCCAAAATAGATTCATGGCGCATGGAATTGTCAAAAATGCTAAGCCAATGCTGATCCAGAAATCATCAACGAAAACTGAGCCTTGTAGAACAAGAAATCATGTTTTAAAATTGAGTCACGGCTGACAGATTGAATTGGCAATGAATACTAATCTACGATTCACAAATGAAATCAATAAAGAAAAAAGAGTCATTGTTCACGCATGGAATCGTTAGTGACAAGCTGCGTCACTACTGGACGTAAATCGTCGAAAAAAACATAATCATTGGAGAGATTGAAATCACAACTGAAATCTGAGTGACACCTCATATATGGAATCGACAGCACGACTTTACGCATCAAATCAATAGCAAAAACAAATTAATGGCTAACGCATGGAATTGTCAAAAACACTAAGCCAATGCTGATCTAGAAAACGTCAAGGAAAACTGATCCCTGTAGAACAAGAAATCATCTTTGAAAATTGAGTCACGGCTGACAGATTGAATCTGCAACGAATACTAATCCACGATTCACAAATGAAATAAATAACGAAAAAAGAGTCATCGGTCACGCATGGAATTGACGGTGAAAAGCTCGTCCACTACGGCCCGTAAATCGTCAAGAAAAAACATAATTGCTGGAGAGCTTGAAATCACAACCGAAATCTGAGTGACAGCTCATATGTGAAATCGACAGCACGACCTACGCATCAAATCGATAGCAAAAATAGATTTATGGCGCATGGAATTGTCAAAAATGCTAAGCCAATGCTGATCCAGAAATCGTCAGCGAAAACTGAGCCTTGTAGAACAAGAAATCATCTTTGAAAATTGAGTCACGGCTGACAGATTGAATTGGCAATGAATACTAATCTACGATTCACAAATGAAATCAATAAAGAAAAAAGAGTCATTGTTCACGCATGGAATCGTTAGTGACAACTGCGTCACTACTGACCATAAATCGTTAGCGAAAACATAATCGCTGGAGAACTTGGAATCACAACTGAAATCTGAGTGACAGCTCAGGTGTGGAATCCACAGCACGACTTTACGCATCAAATCAAAAGCAAAAATAGATTAATGGCTAACACATGGAATTGTCAAAACACTAAGCCAATGCTGATCCAGAAAACATCAGCGAAAACTTATCCCTCTAGAACAAGAAATCATCTTTGAAAATTGAGTCGCGGCTGACAGATTGAATCGGCAATGAATACGAATCCACGATTCACAAATGAAATCAATAGAGAAAAAAGAGTCATCGTTCACGCATGGAATTGACAGTGAAAACTGCGTCACTACTGACCATAAATCGTCAGCGAAAACATAATCGCTGGAGAGCTTGGAATCACAACTGAAATCTAAGTGACAACTCATGTGTGGAATCCACAGCACGACTTTACGCATCAAATCAATAGCAAAAATAGATCAATGGCTAACGCATGGAATTGTCAAAAACACTAAGCCAATGCTAATCCAGAAATCGTCAGTGAAAACTGAGTCCCTGTAGAACGAGAAATCATCTTTGAAAATTAAGTCACGACTGATAAATTGAATCGACAACGAATACTAATCCACGATTCGCAAATGTAATCAATAGAGAAAAAAAAGTCATCGTTCACGCATGGAATTGTCAGTGAAAACTGCGTCACCATTGACCAGAAATCGTCAGCGAAAAGATAATTGCGGGTGAGGTTGAAATCACAACTGAAATCTGTGTGACAGCTCACGTGTGGAATCGATAGCAAAACCTATGCATCAAATCGACAGCAAATATAGATTCATGGCTAACACATGGAATCGTCAAAAACACTAAGCCAATGCTGATCCAGAAATCGTCAGCGAAAACTGAGTCCCTGTAGAACAACAAATCATCTTTGAAAATTGAGTTATGGCTGACAGATTGAATCGATAAAGAATACTAATCCACGATTCACAAATAAAATCAATAGAGAAAAAAATGTCATCATTCACGCATGGAATTGACAGTGAAAACTGTGTCACTACTGACTAGATAATTGCTGGAGAGCTTGAAATCACAACTGAAATCTAAGTGACAGCTCATATATGGAATCGACAGCATGACCTACACATCAAATCGATAGCAAAAATATATTCATGGCGCATGGAATTGTCAAAAACGCAAAGCCAATGCTGATCTAGAAATTGTTAGCGAAAACTGAGTCAGTGTAGAACGAGAAATTATCTTTGAAAATTGAGTCACGGCTGACGGATGAAATCGACAACAAATACTAATCCACGATTCACAAATGAAATTGATAGAGAAAACAGAGTCATCGTTGACGCATGGGATCGTCAGTGAAAATTGCGTCACTACTAACCAGAAATCGTGAGCGAAAACATAATTGCTGGAGAGCTTGAAATCACAACTGAAATTTGAGTGACAACTCACGTGTGGAATCAACAACATGACTTTATGCATCAAATCAATAGCAAAAATTGATTAATGGCTAACGCATGGAATTGTCAAAAAATTATGCCAATGCTGATCCAGAAATCGTCAGCGAAAACCGGGTCACTATAGAACGAGAAATCATCTTTGAAAATTGAGTCACGGCGACGGATGGAATCGACAACGAATACTAATCCACGGTTCACAAATGAAATCAATAGAGAAAACAGAGTCATCGTTGACGCATGGAATCGTTTGTGAAAATCGCGTCACTACGACTAGAAATCGTCAACGAAAACATAATCGCTGGAGAGCTTGAAATCACAACTCGAAATCGAGTCACGACTCACGTGTGGAATCAACAACATGACCTACGCATCAAATCGATAGCAAAAATATATTCATGCCTAACGCATGGAATTGTCAAAAACACTATGCCGATGCTGATCCAGAAATCGACAGCGAAAACGGAGTCACTGTAGAACGAGAAATCATCTTTGAAAATTGAGTCACGACTGACGGATGGAATCGAGAACGAATTCTAATCCATAATTCACAAATGAGATCAATAGAGAAAATAGAGTCATCGTTGTCGTATGGAATCGTTAGTTAAAACTGCGTCACTACAGACCATAAATCTTTAACGAAAACATAGTCAGTGTAAACCTTGAAATCACAATTGAAATCTAAGTGACAGCTGACGTATGGAATCGACAGCGTCAAATAATTCATGACCGATGCATCAAATCAGTAGCAAAAATAGATTCATGGCTAACACATAGAATCGTCAAACACACTATGTCAGTGCTAATCCAGAAGTCATCGGCGAAAACTGAGTCACATGAAAATGAGAAATCTTCTTTGAAAATTGAGTCACAACCGATAGATGGAATTGACAACGAATACTAATTCACGGTTGGCACACGAAATCAATAGAGAAAACAGAGTCATTGTTGACATATGGAAGAGTCAATCAAAACTTGCATCACTACAAGTGACGTATGGAATCGACAGCATTAGATAATTCCCGACACATAAAATCGACAACAAAAATAGATTCATGGCTAACGCATGGAAACATCAAACACACTATGCTTGTGCTGATCCAGAAATCGTCTGCGACAACTGAATCACTATAGAACGAGAAATCATCTTTGAAAACTGAGTCATGGCTGACGAATGGAATCGACAATGAATACTAATTCACAGTTGATGCATGAAATCACTAGAGAAAATAAAGTCATCGTTGACGCATGGAATCGTTAGTGAAAACTGCGTCACTACAGACCAGAAATCATCAGTGAAAACATAGTCGGTGCAGACCTTGAAATCGCAACTAAAATCAGAGAGACAGCTGACGTATGTAATCGACAGCGTTAGATAATTCACGACCTACGCATCAAATCGATAGAAAAAATAGATTCATGGGTAACAATGAAATCGTCAAACACACTATGCTAGTGCTGATCCAGAAATCGTCACCGACAACTCAGTCGCTATAGAACGAGAAATCATTTTTGAAAAATTAGTCACGGCTTACGGATGGAATCGACAGCGAATACAAATTCACGGTTGATGCATGAAATAAATAAAGAAAATAAAATCATCGTTGACTCATGGAATCCTAAGTGAAAACTGTGTCAATATTAACCATAAATCATCAGCGAAAACATAGTCGTTGTAGACCTTGAAATTGCATTTGAAATCTGAGTGACAGCTGACGTATGGAATCGATAGCGTCAATGAATTCACGACGTACGCATCAAATCGATAGCAAAAATAGAGTCATGGCACACGCATGCAATCATTAAACACACTATGTCAGTGCTGATCCAGAAATCATTTGCGAAAACTGGGTCACTTGAGAACGAGAAATCATCATTGAAAATTGTGGGACAGATGACACATGGAATCGACAGCGAAAACTAATTTACGGTTGACGCATGAAATCAATGGAGAAAGCAAAGTCATCTTTGACGCATGGAATCGTCACTGAAAACTGCATCAATACTGATCAGAAATCGCCAGCAAAAACATAGTCACTGTAGACCTTGAAATCACCTCTGAAATATGAGTGATAGCTGCTGTATGGAATTGACAACGTCAATGATTTCATGACCTATGCAACAAATCGATAGCAAAAATAGAGTCATGGCTCATGCATGGAATCGTCACACACACTATGGCAGTGTTGATTCAGAAATCGTCAGCGAAAACTGAGTCATTGTAAAACGAGAAATCAAATTTGAAAATTGAGACACGGCCGATAAATGGAATCGACAGCGAATACTAATTTACGGTTGACGCATGAAATCAATGGAGAAAACAAAGTCATCTTTGACTCATGGAATCGTCACTGAAAACTGCATCACTACTGATCAGAAATCGCCAGCAAAAACATAGTCACTGTAGACCTTGAAATCGCCAGTCAAATCTGAGTGACAGTTGACGTATGGAATCTATAGCGTCTGATAATTCCCGACCACCACATAAAATCTATAGCAAAAATAGATTCATGGATAACACATGGAATCGTCAAACACACTGTGCCATTGCTGATCCAGAAATCATCAGCAAAAACTGAGTCATTGTTGAACAAGGAATCATTTTTGAAAATTGAGACACAGCGGACGAATGGAATCGACAACGAATACTAATTCACGATTGACGCATGAAATCAATAGAGAAACACAAAGTCATCGTTGGCGCATGGAATAATGAGTGAAAACTGCGTCACTACTTACCAGAAATCATCAGCAAAAACAGAGTCACTGTAGACCTTGAAATCGACAGTCAAATCTAAGTGACAGTAGACATATGGAATCGACAGCGTCAAATAATGCACTATAGATCGCTTTTTATGATCGGCTTGTTTTAACCCGCAATACACGAGTGTGCAATGTAGCAATTAACTCGATAAGATCGAGGTCATATCCACTGAGAGCTAGATCTGGAAATTAAGCTAGGTAACAAAAAATACTCAAGAGAAATTAAATTAACAATAACTTGGTTGAAAATAATTGATGGATTTGTTTTCAAAGATGAAAAAGTGTAAATAGATTTTAAATGACAAGAAAAGGTAAGTCTCGGTCAAAATCAATTTTAATGGTGATATATTGGTGATTCCTTGATAACTCAACCTAATATCAACGATGGTGATATTATATCGAAAGATATTACAATGAAGTTTAAAAAGATAAAGATTGATTATTGCTTAAGAATAAATAAGTACTTTCATATTAAGTAAGACATTGAATCAAGCAATCTCTATACCAAAACTAAGGTTTGTGCATAAAAATTCAAGATTATAACATTACCTAAATGATTTCTAAAATTTCTTTGCAATAATAAAACATTCATGAAGAAAATGAGAAGATAAACATTAACATTCATTCATATCTTAAAGAACTCACCTCAACCACCATCATCCTTGATTTGGATCCAAGAAAGAGATTAGCCAACCACGATTATATATAAGAGCACTTCAATAAACATGAAATAACTTGAATCAAACTGAAATTGTCATAACCCAATTTTTGACCATTTTATTTTAATTATTATTATTATTTTATTTACTGAAAAGGAAAAAAATGACGATGATAAAAAAATAATAATGATAAAAAATAAGTAAAATGAGATAAATGAAGAATGAATTAAAATTTGGGTTAAGGGCAACATGATTAGAATTTTTGGGGTTTAATTAAACTTTGGAATTAATCTAATTAAGCTTGGAATTAATTTAATTAATCCAATTAAGGGTTTAATTGGAGAATTGATAAGTTTTGAGACTTAATTGAGCTTGGAATTAATTTAATTAATCCAACCAAGGGTTTAATTAGAGATTTGATAAGTTTTGAGACTTAATTGAGCTTCGAATTAATTTAATTAATCCAATCAAGGGTTTAATTGGAGAATTGATAAGTTTTTGAGACTTAATTGAGCTTGAAATTAATTTAATTAATCCAATGAAAGGTTTAATTGAAGAATTGATAAGTTTTTGGACTTAATTGGCTTCGAATTAATTTAATTAATGAAACCAGGGACTTAATTGAAGAAATATAAAAGTTTAGGGTTTAATTGGGGTCCAAATTGCAAAAATTAAAATCCAAGGACCAGCTTGAAAATGGCGCCGAAATGCAGGGGTCTAATTACAATTTAACTAGGGACTTAATTACAAAGTTGTTAAAAATGCAAGGTCCAAAATGCAAATAGCCATTAAACACCAAAAACGGTGTCGTTTTCAAGCATCGTTCATCTTCTTTCCGACTGAAACGGATGCACACCACCGCTCCCACCATTACACCTGCAATTAACACAATTTATGGCTTGAAGAAACGACATTGTTCTCTGGCTATAAAAGCGGAGATAGTCCATGCAAGTGAGGGGAAAAAAAAATGAACCCAGGAAAGAGAGGGCGTAACCGAAAAGCCACCGGAGACCCGCACGAGAAGAGGAAAAAAAGACCAGACTTTCGTTCCTCTGTTTCCTCTTAAGGAAACAGAGGAGGTTAAAGAAAAAAAAGCAACAAACAGGGGGCAAAACTGGGGAAAGAAAAAGGCGCGCATAACCGAAAAGCCCCTGGAGAAACACAGAACCAGGGGAAGAATAGAAAAAACTTTCGTTCCTCTTTTTCTTCTCAAAGAAAAAGAGGAGACCACGGAGAGAGCTCACAAGCGCCGGAGGAAGAAAGCGGCTAGCCCACCGAGTCCTCCATCACGTTTCCGTTTGTCCGCTTCCCGAGAGGAAGTAACACCAGGAACACAACAAGACGCAAGAACAGAAATTGTACAGAGGGGAGCAAATTTTCTGCCCCTGTTTCTTCTCATGGAAACAGAGGTGTTCGTGCCTCATGATCGTGAGGCACGAACGCGTGAAGAAAGGCCATTCTCTGGCCACAACAGGGGAATCACGGAACCAAGGACATACAGAGAGCGAGAGAGAACCCGAAGAAAAACCGGGGGAAGGAGACTAGATAGAGAAAGAAAAAGAGATATAGAGAGAGAGAGGGAGAGACTTCTGAAAGTAGAAGAAAGCAAGAGATAAAGAGAAAGAAGGGAGAGAACGTCGCCCGGTCAGCTCTCCATCACCGTCATCCTCATCTCCGGTGCGCGCCGGCGTTAGAAGGGAGAGAACGTCGCTGACCGACCCTCCATCACCGTCATCCTCATCTTCAAGGCGTCGGGTAAGTTGCTCTTTCCTTCCATTTATTTTAATTACATGCTCCGTAGAAAAACTAAAAAATGGCGAGCGGGTCGAGCCTCGTGACCCGGCTAGGCTCGCTGGGTCCAGGCCCACCCATGTTTGAAATTGGGCTTGACAAAAAAAAAATAAATAATGAATAAAAAAATAGAAAAATAAAAAAGGGTAGAAAAAATAAAAAAATGTGTATGCATGAATAAAAATAATGTAAATTTATTGGTTTATTCACTGACGCCATAGTCAGGAATAAAAATACCGGTTTAAATTTATATTATATTTATTCATCGTATTTTATTTTATTTAGCTACAAAAAATAAAAAATATGTGCACGTGTAAAAATAGATTTATTTTTATTTATTTATTCACTGGTACTAGAGTTGGGAATAAAAAATATTGATCTAATTTTTCTTCGTAGCTACGAATTTTTACCAATGCTAGAGTTGGAATTATTTGAGCTCGAATATTCATTGGCGCCAGAGTTAGGAATATTATAAACAAATCATCATAGTATAAGCGAATAAATGTTTAGCAATTTAAGACAAAACCAACAATACAGTTTGCCTTAGGCAAAACGTTTAAGAGGTGATAATATTTTTCTTTTTACGTAACCAATTCCGAACAATATAATTTCTGTTGACCAGTTAGGGTTCCTAGTGACCATAATACTAGGTGGTGACTCAAACAAGACCTTTTCCCCTAAAAGAACAAGATGCCAGAAATCTGTTCTTTTTCCATAATATAATTAAGAGATTATTTTGTGGGTCGCCGCGATGTCGGGTGCGACAGAATGGCGACTCCACTAGGGACCTTAGGATTAAACTTTGGCTTTTGTCTTATTATTGCTATTTTTTGTTGTTGTGTTTATTTTTTTTATTTTTCCTGCATTTACTGCTTTAGCATGCATCCTTATTTATGTTGTCATGCATCACTTTGGAAGCACACACTTTACAACCTGGGATAAGTGGGGGAGTAACGGTACCCCAATGGCTTTAGCCTAGGTAAGACTCGTGAAACCATCCAACTCTCACTTGATTGTTTACTTGGAAGTGGTTGATATGCCAAACTAATATTACTCAGGGCCTCTATCTTCACACTACTTGTAAGCCTCATATCGACCTTTTCAAGGACGATCACTGAGCATGCGAGAGACCCTTTGAAACTAGATAATGACCAACCTTTTGATGCACACAACAATTAGGATCTTCTTATTAGGTTATCACCCCATGAAGGGCAAGTTTGCATTTCATACGCATTTTTTTTAAATCAACATTTTTGCATAAATTGCATGATTTACATTTACAAGGTTGAAATATAGGTTCCCCATTGAAACCCATCTATAACACTCGTTCGAGAAAAAGACAAATGGAAAACGAAGAAAGAGCCCAGTTGGAAGCCCAACATCAAAAAGAGATGGATAATCTTAAAGAAGAAGTCGCAAAGCTTACTAGTCTACTCGAGCAGGCCTTGAGAGATAAATCCGGAAAAGCAACACTTATAGCTCAACATGAAGATATGCATGTAACTCATTTCGATCCACAAAATCGCGGGGCAAATAGGGTGTCATCTGAATTTCAACAAGCCATGCATTTCCAGCAAACATACCCCATGAGAATGTCGTTTACCATTGGTTCTACCGAGAAAGAATCTCAAAAGGGCAAGATGGTGAAAGAAGAGGGTTTGGAAAAATGGACTGCCTTAGAAGAGAGGATAAGGGCAGTTAAAGGAACCATTTGTGTGACCTAGTAAAAGCCGTCAATATGTGTTTGGTACCTAACGTAGTCATTCCTAAGAAGTTTAGGGTGCCAGAATTCATTAAATATACGGGAACTCAATGCCTTGTAACTCATCTCAAAGCATACTGCAACAAAATGGCTGAGGTGGTTGATGATGAGAAATTGCTGATTCATTTCTTCCAAGATAGCTTGAGTGACGTTGCCCTCACTTGGTATATGCGGTTGGACAATACCAAGGTTAAAAAATGGAAGGACTTAGTTGATGCCTTCATGAGGCAATATAAGTTCAATATAGATGTGGGCCCTAATCGATTAAGCTTGCAAGCTATGGAGAAGAACAACAAGGAGTCCATAAGAGAATACGCTCAGAGATGGAGTGAGGTAGCTGCATAAGTTAATCCTCCCATATTGGAAAAAGAGATGATCAGTTTATTTTCCAACACCTTTAAAGCTTCATACTTTGAATACTTGGTTAAAAGCTTTGCACAACATTTCACTGACCTGGTTGTTATAGCTGAGAGGATTGAACAAGCCATTGGGTTAGGTAAGATTGCTAACCCAATTGAGAAGAACAATTTCACTGAAGGTGGTTGCTAAGGCACTTATCGTTCCTATAGCTAATTGCTTCACACCGACTCCCAGAAATCAACTATTTTGAAGATAAAGCTATGGTGATAGTAGGGCAAAAATGGTCTGCATGTGACTGTAACTAAGTCTTGAAAAGATGCCTTTGTCGAGGAGAATGAATGATTGAAAGATTTCAAAAATTCTAATGAATGATCACTAAATGTATAGCCTCTTTTGGTGTTATCATGCTAGTATTCATGTTGGCATAAGTTCTTTGTTGTTAAACTTCTTTTCCAAAGTTTCAATGAAATAATGAGTTTCTCATTTAATCATGTTTACAACCAAGCATTATTCATCTTCTTAAGAGAGTTTTCTTATAAGAACTCAAGAACACACCTTTGAAGCCTCGCGTGATATCATAGACGCAATTCATCTCTTGTACCAAAATCCATTTCCCTATTGGAGTTTTGAAAAAATTGATCTGGTATTTTGATTTCAAAAAAATAATTTGATGTTCTTTCAAAAATGATATTTTTAACATTCTACTTGTAGAATAACAATTGAATCAAGCAACTCCATCATTGAGGTGACTATATTATAAACCAAAAGAAAAAAGAAAAAAAGAAATGAATAAACACCCTTACCCTATGACTCTTGAATCGTTTGTGTTTTTTTTTTGATCAAATGTAAGTATTGTATAGATCAAAAAGAAGCTGGAGACCAGCAATACAAGGAAAAGGGAACAAAAGGCCCTTGACCAAAACAAAAGCAAGACAAGCTTGTGAATGGAAGGCAAAGGGAATAGACTCCCTTGTACAAACAATAAGCAAGACACGCTTGCTGAAAAGAAAAGCTAAGGGAACAGACTCCCTGGAGCATCCTAGAATCAGAGGGAACAAGCTCCCTTGAACAAGCATCAACGCCATAAGGCAAAACAAACTAGCATACAATGAAACATCTCGCTAGGAGACCCAAAAACCAGCAGTGAAACTTCTTCTAACCCAGCTGACAGCACGCTACAGCAGTAGCCTGACGGTCCCCACTGGCAGATGAAGAAGCTTCAACCGGTGCAATAGACCAAAGCCCCTTTATGCACCACAGAAACCAACTCCACCTCAGTGTGGCAGCAACAATTGAACTGTTCCACCTGCAAGCAAGGCAGTAGAAAACATACACAAGAGAGACAAAGCACTCAAGCAAAAAGCCACCCTGTCATTATGTGTTTTTAAATGAATGAATAATGGTATGTAGTGAACTAGTTACTCATGACTCATGAAATGCATCTTTGCAAAGACCAAACCATCATACCGGATGAGGTTAAATTTTATTGATCTTAATTGCTTGCGCTTGAAATGAGGAAAGGCCATCTTTATTATTCCTTTCACGTTCTGAAATAAGTACATCCTTTGCGATCCCTTTTTGAGCCTGAATAATTTTTCTTTCATGAAAAAAAAATCCCGATTAGGATCACACCCCATACTGGGGGGCAATAGAAAATTTCAATGAGAAAGCCGTGAGAAAGCCATAAAGGCATAAGAGCTCAAGAAACTCAAATGCTAGGGGGCATGCCCAAATCACTAGAAAAAGTGACATCCACGATAAAACGAGTATACCCTAGCAAAGTAATAAAAAAAGAAGAAGCAGCAAATCAAAGAAGAGCGGCAAAAGAAAATATGAATGACATCAAGTGTCAAACTGTTGATGGTGATTCTCGGTTTTTGGAATCCTGAAACACCCTTTGAGCCTTATAAACCCTTTTCTTTTATAGCAAAAAACAACAGCCTACATTACGTGCTTGTAGAAGTCCTTTCTAATCAAGCAAGCAAGCAACCTAGAACAATAAACAATGCTCTCAAAATGCAAAGAATACTTTTTCATAAGATTCATGACATCAAGAATAAACTACTCATTATTATTCATGCTGATAAAAAATGAATGATTCAAAAAGAGATAAGTTTTTCTCATACAAAACCTCAAGCTTTTTCTCGAGCCCTTCACTTTGATACAAAAGGTTATCTCATGACGTATTTTCACTGAAGATCTCATTGCCAATCACAAGAGCAAATAACCTCTTTTCCAAGAAAGAAAATAACCAATGAGTTGCAGGATTTCAAAAGCAAATTGTTTTATATTCACATAGAAATAATAAGTCGCTGGCAAAGTACACTTGGGGGCAATGACCAGTACAAGGGGGCAACATCGTATTTTTTTTTCTAGAAAAAAAGAGGAATATTTCCTACAACAAGACAAGGGGGCATTTTGGTTTACGAAAGACAGTTTGATCCTTTCAGCAAATGACATCGAATGTTTTTATCAGTGAGACGAGGAGTAATGAATGATCCTCTCAAAATATTTGATGAGTCAGAAAATTTTTAGAAAGCAAGTGGGTCACGATGGGCACCACAAAGGCTAAGTTGTGCAAATAAATCTAGAAATAGACTTACATGGGCCAATTCGAGTAGGCTAGAAGCCAAGCGACAAAGAGGATCCAAATTAGAGGTAGCAAGTCCTCATCAGTCAAGCAACAAGAAGACTAAGAAGAAATAGGGGCCTATATTTCAAATCAGGTAAAGATGCATGCATATCATCTAAACTTTGAGACATTGGACAATGAGTTTTGCAAATTTCATTACAGAAAATTCCAATGGGATCCATCAAGTGGAAGGCCAACTTGAAATGGCTAAGATTGAATTGGCTTTTCAAAAATTTTCACTTTTGAGAATTTTTCATCATGGGCAGGTCGCCCATGAGAATTAGGTCACCTAAAAAAAAATCTATGTGTTTTTCCACCTCCTTTTAATGCGCCTTTGAGCCTTTAATCATCATTTTTAAGGCGCTTTCAAGCCTTTATCTCCTTCAAATGCGCCTTCAAGATAGTGTGTTTTCTAAACCTCACTTTCCTTTCGAGCGCGCCTTTGATCCCTTGCTTTCCTCTTCGAGCGCCTTTGAGCCCTCGCTTCCTCTTCAAGGGCCTTTGAGCGCTCGCTTTCCTCTTCGAGCGCCTTTAAGCCCTAACTTTCCTCTTTGAGTGCCTTTGAGCCCTCAATTCTTTTCAAGCACCTTTGAGCCCTCGCTTTCCTCCTCGAGCGCCTTTGAGCTCTCGCCTTCCTCCTCGGCCTTTGAGCCCTCGCCTTCCTCCTCGAGTGCCTTTGAGCACTCGCTTTCCTCTTCGAGCGCCTTTGAGCCCTCGCTTTCCTCTTCGAGCGCCTTTGCGCACTCGCTTTCCTCTTCGAGTGCCTTTGAGCCCTTGCTTCTCTTCGTGCGCCTTTGAGCCCTCATTTCCTCTTCGAGCGCCTTTGAGCCCTCGCTTCTCTTCGAGTGCGCCTTTGAGCCCTCGCTTTCCACTTCGAAAGCCCATTGAGCCCTCGTTTCCCTTCGAGCACCTTTGAGCCCTCGCTTCCTGTTCGAGCGCCTTTAAGCCCTCGTTTCCTCTTCGAACGCCTTTGAGCCCTCGCTTCTCTTTGAGTGCCTTTGATCCCTCATTTCCCTTTTCGAGCGCCTTTGAGCCCTTGCTTCTCTTCGAGCGCCTTTGGGCCCTCGCTTTTTTTTTTCGAGCGCCTTTGAGCCCTCGCTTTCTTCTTCGAGCGCCTTCGAGCCCTCGTATTCTTTCGAGCACGCCTTCAAGCCCTTATTTTCCTTTGTTTTTTTACTTGGGTAAGTCACCCATCACAATGAAACCACTTCTAAAAAAACAAAAAAACAAAACAAAAAACAAAAAAGTGGGTCGTCTTCCAAATGACTTGTTTCTTGATTTCTACATTTCTCTTTAAAGTTCGTGTGTCAATCTACTATTTTTAAAGTTTTCAAGACTAAAAAAAACAAAAAAAAAGTGGGTCGTCTTCCAAATGACGTGTTTCTTAATTTCTACATCTCTCTGTAAAGGTCGTGTGTCAATCTACTGTTTTCAAAGTTTTCAAGACTAAAAAACAAGAAAAAAAAAAGAGGTTCTTTCTGTATCTACTTTTCTTTATAAATTTACTACACAAAGCTAAAAGAAAATGAAAATATCTTTGCATAGTAAATATTACAAAGAGGGGGCAACTATCATAACCCAATTTTTGACCATTTTATTTTAATTATTATTATTATTTTATTTGCTGAAAAGGAAAAAAAAATGACGATGATAAAAAAATAATAATGATAAAAAACAAGTAAAATGAGATAAATGAAGAATGAATTAAAATTTGGGTTAAGGGCAACATGATTAGAATTTTTGGGGTTTAATTAAACTTTGGAATTAATCTAATTAAGCTTGGAATTAATTTAATTAATCCAATTAAGGGTTTAATTGGAGAATTGATAAGTTTTGAGACTTAATTGAGCTTGGAATTAATTTAATTAATCTAATCAAGGGTTTAATTAGAGAATTGATAAGTTTTGAGACTTAATTGAGCTTGAAATTAATTTAATTAATCCAATGAAGGGTTTAATTGAAGAATTGATAAGTTTTTGGACTTAATTGGCTTAGAATTAATTTAATTAATGAAACCAGGGACTTAATTGAAGAAATATCAAAGTTTGGGGTCCAAATTGCAAAAATTAAAATCCAACGACCAGCTTGAAAATGGCGCCGAAATGCAAGGGTCCAATTACAATTTAACTAGGGACTTAATTACAAAATTGTTAAAAATGCATGGTCCAAAATGCAAATAGCCATTAAACACCAAAAACGGCGTCGTTTTCCCGTTACTGTTCATCTTCTTCCTGACTGAAACGGACACACACCGCCGCTCCCACCATTACACCTGCAATTAACACAATTTATGGCTTGAAGAAACGACATTGTTCTCTCGGCTATAAAAGCCGGGAGATAGTCCATGCGGTGAGGGGCAAAAAAAGAACCCAGGAAAGAGAGGGCGTAAACGAAAAGCCACTGGAGACCCGAACGGTAAAAGAGGAAAAAAAGACCAGACTTTCATTCCTCTATTTCTTCTCAAGGAAACAGAGGAGGTTAAAGAAAAAAAAGCAACGAACAGGGGGCAAAACTGGGGAAAGAAAAAGGCGCGCATAATCGAAAAGCCCCTGGAGAAACACAGAACCGGGGGAAGAATAGGAAAAACTTTTGTTCCTCTTTTTCTTCTCAAAGAAACAGAGAGGAGGCCACGGAGAGAGACCACGAGCAGCGGAGGAAGAAAGCGGCTAGCCCACCGGTCCTCCATCACGTTTTGTTTCTCCGCTTCCCGGAGAGAAAGTAACACCGGAACACAAAAAGACGCAAGAACATAAACCGTATAGAGGGGAGCAAGTTTTCTGCCCTGTTTCTTCTCACGAAACGAAGCGTTCGTGCCTCATGATCGTGAGGCACAAACGCGTGAAGAAAGGCCATTCTCGGCCACAAAAAGGGGAATCACGGAACCAAGGACATACAGAGAGTAGAGAGAACCAGAAGAAAAACCGGGGGAAGGAGACTAGACGAGAGAAAGAAAAAACGGATAGAGAGAGAGAGAGAGAGGGAGAGACTTCGAGAGCGAAGAAAGCAAGAGATAAAGAGAAAGAAGGGAGAGAATATCGCCCGGTCAGCCCTCCATCACCGTCATCCTCATCTCCCGGTGCGGCGCCAACGTTAGAAGGGAGAGAATGTCGCCCGACCAGCCTTCCATCACCGTCATCCACATCTTCAAGGCGCCGTGTAAGTTGCTCTTTCCTTCCGTTTATTTTAATTACATGCTCCTGTAGAAAAACTAAAAAATGACGATTTGGGTCGAGCTCGTGACCCGACTAGGCTCGCCTGGGTCCAGCCCAACTCAAAAAAAAAATAAATAATGAATAAAAAAACAGAAAAATAAAAAAGGGTAGAAAAAATAAAAAAATGTGTATGCATGAATAAAAATAATGTAAATTTATTGGTTTATTCACGACGCCAAAGTCGGGAATAAAAATACCAGTTTAAATTTATATTATTTTTTATTCATCATATTTTATTTTATTTAGCTACAAAAAATAAAAAATATGTGCGGGTGTAAAAATATATTTATTTTTATTTATTTATTCACCGGCGCTAGAGTAGGGAATAAAAAATATTGATCTAATTTTTCTTCGTAGCTACGAATTTTTACCAACGCCAGAGTTGGAATTATTTGAGCTCGAATATTCATTGGCACCAGAGTCAAGAATATTATAAATAAATCATCATAGTATAAGCGAATAAATGTTTAGCAATTGAAGACAAAACCAACAATACAGTTTGCCTTAGGCAAAACGTTTAAGGGGTGATAATATCTTCCCTTTTACGTAACCAATCCCAAACAATAGAATCTCTATTGACCAGTTAGGATTCCTAGTGACCATAATACTAGGCGGCGACTCCTCAAACAAGACCTTTTCCCCTAAAAGAACAAGATGCCAGAAATCTGTTCTTTTTTCATAATATAATTAAAAGATTATTTTGTGGGTCGCTGCGATGTCAGGTGCGACAAAAATAATAAGTTTTACAAACTAAAGAATTGAACTCTACAAAGAAAAACACAACTCAATTTCGGTAACAACTCTAACACAAATATGACGCTAACTTTTGACAGCAATTCGACCCTCTTAGAAGCCTCCCTTGAAAATGGCTATTATAGACATATTTATATACAATTCTGTTAGCTTTCCAAATCAATAAAGAACAGCGCATTTGGATCTCTGAGTCAAAAGTTATGGCTACAACACCGAAAGGTGTTCTAGAAAGTCAACTTAGGCAGCTTGGAGAACACTTTGGTGAACGATTTTCTTCCTCCCTTTTGAGCTGACTCTTTCTTCTTTTTGACCCAAAATAATGTAACAATTTCCCCTCCATCTTTCCATACATGTGCTTGCCTCTTGGATTAATAGATTTCCCAAAATAAATCAAATGTTATTGTTTTGTGGACTTGAACGATCATGGATTGTGCTTGGGCTGATTTGGAGGCTGATTTGGGGCTGAATTTAAGCATCAAATAAGGATACAAATGTACCTATTATTTGGGCTAAGATTGACATTGAAACCTTGAGTATTTGATGATTGAAGTATGCACACAACATAAGGCAAGTTTGGGCTTGAAATGGATCATATAATAATCTTTTCTAGGATTGGAATAGAATTGATTTTTTGGGCAAATTTGGAGCACTTATTTGAACCAAGATTTTCTTTAATCTTCAACTAAATTTCTCTTCAATTCTTTGTTTGAATTCGATGTTAAATTCTCTGAAATAATTCATTTAAGCTCCAAAAACCTATCGAAACATTAAAAGAAACTTCATTACTAAAAAGCACATCAATTATTATAAAAAACCCAAATAAAAACAATAAATACATATGTAAAATAAGAGACTTAATGATACTTTTGATGCACAATCACACCCCCCAACTTAGATTTTGCTAGTCCTCAAGCAAAACAAAACATAAAACCTTTAAAATAAAAAGAATAATAATAACCATAATTAGGCTCGACTCATCACACTTAAAGGACCTATCATGCAAACATTGGTATCTTTAACTTAGTGTACACAATAGCGAATAAAGAAGAATAACCATACTCACATTCTCTAAATCAAACATCCATACAAAATTCCAAATTCAATCTTATTTATCATGCAACCAACATAATTGATTCACGCGAAAACTCAACTTGTAATCTTCCCTTCTCACTACTACAAACAAGGCAGCAAACTATATATATATATATATAAATATTTTTTCGTTTTTTTCTCTTTTTCTTTTGAAGATATTATTTATTTTGTCTTTAAGTGGTCACTTCCCTTTTGACGTGAATACAAACGTTTGTGATGAATGCACCCGGTTACTCACAAAGTCACAAACTTAAAGTGCTTTGCATACTCATATTTCAAGCTGCCGTTTGACGCAAAGATAAACATTTGTGATGAATACCCCTAGTTACTGAGCAACTCAAAACGTTGGAGTAGATAGAACTTTGTACATATTTAGTTATTTAATTGTCTAATAATTATTACTATATTTACTTAAACCTTGTTTAGGACTAGATCAAAAGGGATGATCACAAGTAAAGCATCACACTCATCTTTTATGCACGATCACACAACTCACACAACTTTTACAAGGAAAAATATACTTCAATAATCTTAAGGGAAAAAAAAGTATGCTATATCTTGCTTTATAAGATATTATATATCCCAAATTAAAGCATGCAATGTTCAACACAATAATGAATCGAAAAATATAATGTTGATCCTAAACAAGTCTCACTCATAAACGAATGCAAATGCTTTTTTAAAAAAACAAGCATGGCCATCTCAAGCATTCAAGATAATCAAATATCTAAAACTAAGTTTTACATTATCCTCAATATAAGAAAAGAAAGAAAGAGAAGAAAAGAATAAAGATTAGAAAACTATTACTCCCTTTTTTTTTTCAAGGATGAATGTCTGATTGAATTGGACATGAGCTAACTTGAGCTGACTTCTTGCTTAATTTTTTTTTGAACCTGCATATCACAACTACAAGAAAACATCAAACCATTTTTTTTTTAAATTAAAAACCTTACATTAAAAACATCACACCCCCCAACTTAAAACAATGCATTGTCCCTAATGCATGAACAAGAAAATATAAGAGATGGAAGAAAGAAAGAAAATGAAAAAAAATAAAAATAAAAAATCATCACTTCTGATACTATAATGGTATTGGATCTTCAAGATCCAATGTCTCAACTTCAACCACAAAGTTTTCAAGATAAGGTTTCAATCGATGACCATTTACTTTGAAAACATTTCCATTCTTAGGATTTTCTACCTTAAAGGCACTATGCTCAGAGATGGATTTAATCACAAATGGACCAATCCATTTTGTCCTCAACTTCCTAGGAAAGATATGTAATCGTGAATTCTATAAGAGAACCTTTTGACCAACATGAAAGGATTTCCTAAGAATATGTTTATCATGCAAAGTTTTCATCTTATGTTTAGAAATTTTTGTATTTTCAAATGCATCATTTCTCAGCTCCTCTAATTCATCCAATTGAAGCTTTCTATTTTTGCCAACCTCGTTTTCATTTTCATTGAATTGCCGGATGGCCCAATATGAACGGTGCTCAATCTCAACAGGGAGATGACAAGGCTTTCCATAGACTACCTATAAGGAGACATTCCTAAAGAGGTATTGTAAGCAGTGTGATATGCCCACAAAGCATCGACTAGTCATAGGGACCAATCTTTACGGTTTGGATTGACTATTTTCTCTAAAATGTTCTTGATCTCCCTATTTGCCAACTCAAACGGCCACTAGTTTGTGGGGTGATATGGGGTCTTGACCTTGTGAATTACACCATATTTTCTCATCAAAATCCCAATGAGCTTGTTACAAAAATGCATTCCCCCATCACTAATCATAGCCTGGGGCATGCCAAAACGAGAGAAAATATTTTCTTTCAAGAATTTGACCACAACTCGATGGTCATTGGTTCGAGATGCAATGGCCTCCACCCATTTAGACACATAATCAACGGCTACAAGGATGAATTGGTAACCAAATGAACTTGGAAAAGGTCCCATGAAATCAATCCCCCAACAATCAAATATTTCCAAAACAAGAATGGGGTTTAGGGGCATCATGTTACGCCTAGTAAGGTTACCTAGTCGTTGGCATCGGTCATATGCAACACGGAAGGCATGGACATCTTTGAACATGGTGGGCCAATGAAAACCACACTACAAGATCTTGGCAGGTGGTTTTCTTGGAAGAGAAATGCCCACCACAAAGGCTAATGCATGACAAAAATTAATGACACTTGGAATTTCATGATCAGGGATGCACCGCCTAACAATTTGGTCAAGGTAGTATTTAAATAGGTAGGGGTCATCCCAAAAAAAGGTACGCACGTTGCACAAGAATTTTTGTTTGTCAAGTTTAGACCAATGAGAAGGAATCGACTTGTGGCTAGGTAATTTGCTATGTCGGCATACCATGGAGAGCCAATGTAGGAAACAGATGTACCTGCACAAAATAAATTTTCATCAGCAAAGAATTCATTTATTGGAGGTTCATCAATTATGGTCTCATAGGTTGAAAGACGGGACAAATGATCAGTCACTACATTCTCTAGTCCCTTTTTATCTCGAATTTCAAGGTTAAACTCTTGGAGTAGGAGGATCCATTGAATCAAACGTGGCTTGGCATCTTGTTTTGTGAGCAAGTATTTCAATGCTGCATGATCAGTGAAAACAATAACAAGAGATCCAACCAAATAAGACCTAAACTTGTCTAATGCAAAGACCACAACTAAGAGTTCTTTTTCAGTTGTAGTATAATTCAATTGAGCATCATTCAAAGTCTTGCTAGCATAATAAATGACATGAGGTCTCTTATCTTTTCTTTGCCCTAAAACAACCCCTACCGCAAAATCACTAGCATCACACGTCAGTTCAAATGGTAACGACCAATCAGGAGCTTGCATGATTGGTGTAGTGGTCAACAACCCTTTAAGCTTTTCAAAAGCTTCTTGACATTTTGATGTCCAATCAAATTGGACATCTTGTGACAACAAGTTACACAATGGTTTGGCAATGGTACTAAAAGAATGAATGAATCTTCGGTAAAAACCAAAGCGTGTCCTAAAAAGGATCTCACATCTTTCACGATCCTAGAGGCAGGTAATTTTTAAATGACTTCAACCTTTGACTTATCTACCTCTATCCCTTTTGAAGAGATAATGTGACCTAAGACAATGCCATGTGTCACCATAAAATGACACTTCTCCCAATTGAGTACAAGATTGCTCTCTTTACACATTTCAAGAACTTTTTCTAAATGCATTAGACACAACTCATAAGAATCCCTATAAACTGAAAAATCATCCATGAAAACTTCCAAAAAAATTTCCACTATGTCACTAAAGATACTCATCATACACCTTTGAAAAGTGGCTGGTGCATTACACAAGCCCAAGGGCATTCTTCTATAAGTATAGGTACCAAAAGGACAAGTGAAAGTGGTTTTTTCTTGGTCTTCTAAGGAAATCTCAATTTGGTTGTAACCTGAGTATCCATCAAGAAAACAATAGAAAGCTCTTTTGGCTACTCTTTTAAGCACTTGGTTTAAAAATGGAAGCGGAAAATGGTCCTTCCTAGTCACCATGTTCAACTTACGATAATCAATGCACATACGCCATCCAGTTTGGATTCTAGTTGGCACTAGCTCATTATTTTCATTCTTCACTACCGTGACTCCAGATTTTTTAGGGACAACTTGGGTTGGACTAACCCATTTTGAGTTTGCAATGGGGTAAATGATACCTACATCAAGTAGCTTAAGCACTTCACCTCTCACTACTTCCTTCATGTTTGGGTTTAATCGTCTTTGCATTTGCCTCACAGATTTAGCCTCTTCTTCAAGATAGATTCTATGTGTACATAATAGAGGGCTAATTCCTTTCAAGTCAGTAATTGTCCACCCAATTGCTTTCTTATGTTTTCTCACCACTCTCAAAAGTTCTTGTTCCTGCTCTATGCTAAGTTTTGATGAAATCATAATAGGATATGATTCATCTTCCTCTAGAAATGCATACTTAAGATCACTCGATAAAGGCTTCCTTTCTGGTTTATAAGGTTGGACAAGAGATGCCTCAACTTTCACTTAGGGTGAAATCAAAGGCTCAAATGATGGGGTCCATTGACCTATTGACATAATAGGCATTGGATCTAAATAAGTCTTGAGTTCTCTTACTTTCTCATCAACACATTCCAAAGAATAAAATCTTTCATCATGAATTAAAGTTCTCTCCAATGGATCCTTTATCCATTCTCTCTCAAAGTGTTCTTGACAAACTGTTTGGATCAAATCTACCTCTCTAATGTCCTCATGCTCACCAATTTGTTTGGAGACATTGAATATGTTCATCTCCACAGTCATATTCCCAAAAGACAATTTCATCACCCCATTCCTACAGTTAATTAAAGCATTGGATGTAGCTAGGAAAGGTCTACCTAAGATGATTGGGATGGGAGCATTCAAACCTTGAATAGGTGCAGTGTCTAACACTACGAAATCAACAGGAAAGTAGAATTTGTCTACTTGGACCAACAAATCCTCAACAATACCCCTGGGAATCTTGATTGACCTATCAGCTAATTGAAGGGTGATTCGAGTAGGCTTGATTTCTCCTAAACCTAACTATTCGTAAACAGTGTAGGATATTAAATTCACACTTGCTCCTAAATCCAACAAAGCTTGGTCTATCTTATGACTTCCAATAATGCATGAAATGGTGGGACAACCAGTATCTTTGTATTTGGGAGGGGTCTTAAACTAGATGATAGCATTAGCATGTTCAGTTAGAAAGGCTCTTTCTTTCACATTCAATCTCCTTTTGACTGTGCATAAGTCCTTAAGGAACTTTGCATAAGATGGGACTTGTTTAATTGCATCAAGGAGTGGAATGTTGACTTTCACTTGTTTGAACAATTCATAGATTTCCGAGTTCATAAGATCATGTTTAGATTTCCCTAACCTTTGTGGAAATGGTGCTCTAGGAACAAATTCTAAATCACTCACTTAGACTCTAATTTTTCTTGAATCATCTCCTTTCTCACTTCTCTCTCATTTATCTCACCTTCTTTTTCACTCAAACTTTCATTTGTCACACTTGTGTTTTGATTCCCTCTTCACTTTCCTTAGATTTCTCCCCCACAATACCTCTAGGAATCCCAAAACATATAGCTTTGTCAACAATCTTTCCACTTCTAAGGGTGGTGATGGCTTGAACTTGTTCATGGTTTGAAGGTTCACTAGTTGAGGATTCACCCATGTGTACCTGACCTCTAGGATTTAACATTGGTTGAGCTGGGATCTTCAAATATCATCTAAGGTCCTATTGGTCTGGTCTTGAAATTTGTAAGCTCAATTGTTGATTCCTCCTTGCGTTTGCATGAATTGTTGAAGAGTATCCTCTAGGGATCTCTTATGAGGTGGTTGGTACGTATTATGTGTGGGAGCATGAAATGGTTGGGGTGGAGGTTGAAATGTTTGAGGTATTGAAGAGCCCTCATTTCTCCCTCCAAAATTTAGGTGGTTCCTCCATCTAGGATTATAGGTATCAGAGTAGGGATTGCCTACTTGGTTTGAAAAGGGCTTTCTAACATTACTTGAATCAGAAGTTTGGCCATATAGCACTTCCTTAAAGGCTAGAATGGTAGGACACTCAGTTGTCCTATGCCCTTTGCTCTCACAAACAACACAACTTTCCTCTTGTTGTTCACTCATGACATGCACTTTTTTAATCTCAAGAGACTTTACTTTCCTAGCCAATGAGGCTAATCTAGCATTGAGGTCATCGGTCTCTTTCAATTGGAACTTCCCACTTGAATGAGAAATGGTGTTTCTAGACTCAACATGAAGTGGGAGAGAAGTCTCCCATTGCTTTGTGTTTTCAGCCAATTGATCAAAAAAATCGAAGGCTTCACTTGGTTCTTTGTCATAAAACTCACCATTACACATGGTTGACACTAACTTTTTAAAATCTACGGTAAGAGAGTCGTAGAAAAAACTCACTAACCTCCACATCTCAAAACCATGGTGGGGGCATGCAATTAACAAGTCTTTGAACCTTTCCCAATCTTGGTGAAATGACTCATTTGGACTACAAGAAAAATTCATCATTTGACGTTGTAAGGCTGCTATCCTATGAGTGGGGAAGTATTTTTTCAAAAATTCAGCTTGCATTTCTCTCCATGTACCTATAGTCCTAGGACGCAAGGAGTTTAGCCAAAGCTTGGCTTTATTCTTTAGAGAGAATGGGAACAATTTAAGCCAAATGGTTTCCTTGGTGCATGTTCTATCAATAAAAGTATTACATACCTCTTCCAAGTCTTTAATGTGTATGTATGGATTTTCAGAATCCATACCATGAAATGTGGGAAGAAGTTGAATCATGCCCGGTTTCAAATTGAAAGCTTGTTGGTTAAGAGGTAAGATAATACACAAAGGTGTACTTTGTCTAGCCGGGTGAAGATACTCTCTAATAGTTCGAAAATTAGGTTGATCATTGAATTGTGGAGGTCCATTACCTTGAGCACTCCCTTCACCCTCTACATCTTCAACATTAGCCATAATAAATATATATATATATATATATATAAATATATATATATATATATATAACAATTATATGAATACGAAAGGAAAGGAAAAAAACAAAATGAAAATGAAGATTGCAAATAAAAGTAAATGGAACGTAAAAGATAAAGTAATAACTCAAAAATAAAAATACAACAAATTAAGAAATTCACTCTCCAACTAATAAGCAATATTAACAACAATAAACATTAAAAGATAATTATAACAAGCATGAATAAAAAGGCGGTAATACCGGCCAAGCACTTCAAACAATAAATATAAGAAAAATAATCACAACAAAATAAAATAAAATAAACTAGAGGCGGTAAAACTAGTCTTATAATATAAAAAATAAATATTAGAAGTTAATTAGAATAGACATTAAAAGAAAAACGGTTGAACCAACCAAAATCCAACAATTAATAGTCCAGTCCACGGTCCAATATCCGAAAAGTTGAGGTCAAATTTTTTTTATTTTTTTAGGCGGTAAAACAAGCCATTTGATTATTTTATTTTTTTATTTTTTTAGGCAGTAAAACCAGCCATATGATTTTTTTTATGTATGAATTTTTTTTTTGTTTTCCAATAATCAAATCTAAATTTGTTACCTTTGCTTGCTAGCTTCCCAATTGATTGACCGCTTTTTATGATCGGCTTGTTTTAACTCGCAAGTGCACGAGTGTGCGATGTAGCAATTAACTCGGTAAGATCGAGGTCATATCCACAAAGAGCTAGATCTGGAAATTAAGCTAGGTAACAAAAAAAACTCAAGAGAAATTAAATTAACAATAACTTAGTTGAAAATAATTGATGGATTTGTTTTCAAAGATGAAAAAGTGTAAATAGATTTTAAATGACAAGAAAAAGTAAGTCTTGGTCAAAATCAATTTTAATGGTGATGTATTGGTGATTCCTTGATAACTCAACCTAATATCAACGATGGTGATATTAGATCGGAAGATATTACAATGAAGTTTAAAAAGATGAAGATTGATTATTGCTTAAGAATAAACAAGTACTTTCATATTAAGTAAGACATTGAATCAAGCAATCTCTATACCAAAATTAAGGTTTGTGCATAAAAATTCAAGAAGAAAAGGAGAAGATAAACATTAAGATTCATTCATATCTTAAAGAACTCACCTCAACCACCATCATCCTTGATTTGGATCCAAGAAAAAGATTAGCCAACCATTATTATATATAAGAACACTTCAATAAACATGAAATAACTTGAATCAAACTAAAATAATAAGTTTTACAAACTAAAGAACTGAAATCTACAAAGAAGAACACAACTCAATTTCAGTAACAATTCTAACACAAATATAATGCTAAATTTGGGCAGCAATTCGACCCTCTTAGAAGCCTCCTCTGAAAATGGGTATTAGAGACATATTTATAGACAATTCTATTAGCTTTCCAGATCATTAAAGAACAGCTCATTCGAATTTATGAGTCAAAAGTTATGGCTACAATACCGAAAGGTGTTATGGAAAGTCAACTTAGGTAGCTTGGAGAACACTTTGGTGCACGATTTTCTTCCTCCCTTTTGAGCTAACTCCTTCTTCCTTTTGACCCAAAATAATGTAACAATTTCACCTCCAGCTTTCCATACATGTGCTTGCCTCTTGGATTAATAGCTTGCCCAAAATAAATCAAATGTTATTATTGTGTGGATTTCTAATATCATGGATTGTGCTTGGGCTGATTTGGAGGCTGATTTAAGGCTGAATTTAAGCATCAAATAAGGATACAAATGTACCTATTATTTGGGCTAAGATTGACATTGAAACCTTGAGTGTTTGATGGTTGAAGATTGCACACAACATAAGGCAAGTTTGGGCTTGAAATGGATCATCACATTATACCAGTGCTAATCCAGAAATCATCGGCGAAAATTGAGTCATAGGAGAACGAGAAACCATCTTTGAAAATTGAGATACGACTGACGAATGGAATCGACAACGAATTCTAATTCAAGGGGGACGCATGAAATCAATAGAGAAAACAGAGTCATCGATGACGCATGGAATCGTTAGTGAAAACTGCATCTCTACAGACTAGAAATCATCAGTGAAAACAGAGTCATTGTCGACCTTGAAATCGCCACTCAAATATGAGTGACAGCTAACATATGGAATCGACAATGTCAGATAATTCTTGATAGTAAAAATATGAGTGACAGCTAACGTATGGAATCGACAATGTCAGATAATTCTTGACCGATGCATAAAATCGATAGTAAAAATAGATTCATGGCTAACTCATGGAATCGTCAAACACACTATGCCAGTGCTGATCCAGAAATTATTAGCAAAAACTGAGTCATTGGAGAATGAGAAATCATCTTTGAAAATTGAGTCACGAACGACAAATGGAATCGACAGCGAATACTAATTCACGGTTGACGCATGAAATCAATAGAGAAAACAGAGTTATCATTGATGCATGGAATCGTCAGTCAAAACTGCATCACTGCAGACCAAAAATCATCAGCGAAAACATAGTCACTGTAGACCTTGAAATCGCAACTAAAATCTGAGTGACAGATGACGTATGGAATTGACAGCATTAGATAATTTCCGACAAAAAATCGATAACAAAAATAGATTCAAGGCTAACGTATGGAATCGACAAACACACTATGCCAGTGTTGATCCAGAAATCATCGACGAAAACTGAGTCACAGGAGAACGAGAAATCATCTTTGAAAATTATGCGACAGATGACGCATAGAATCGACAACGAAAGCTAATTCACGGTTGACGCATGAAATCAATAGAGAAAATAGAGTCATCGTTGACGTATGGAATCGTCAGTGAAAACTGCATCATTACTCACCAGAAATCATCTGCAAAAACAGAGTCACTGTAGACCTTGAAATCGCAACTCAAATCTGAGTGACAACTGACATATGGAATCAACAACGTTAGATAATTCCCGACGGACGCATAAAATCGATAACAAAAATATATTCATGGCTAACGCATGGAATCATCAAACACACTATGCCAGTGCTAATCCGGAAATCATCAAAGAAAACTAAGTCACTAGAGAACGAGAAATCATCTTTGAAAAATTAAGTTACGGCCGACGGATGGAATCAACAGCGAATACTAATTCACGGTTGACGAATGAAATCAATAGAGAAAACAGAGTCATCATTGACGCATGGAATCATTAGTGAAAACTGCATCACCACAGACAGAAATCGTCAGTGAAAACATAGTCACTGTAGACCTTGAAGTCGCAACTGAAATCTGAGTGACAGCTAACGTATGGAATCGACAGCGTCAATGAATTCACGACCTACGCATCAAATCGATACCAAAAATAGAGTCATGGCTCACGCATGGAATCGTCAAACACACTATGCCAGTCTTTGATCCAGAAATTGTCAGCGAAAACTGAGTCACTGGAGAACGAGAAATCATCTTTGAAAATTGAGTCACGGCCGATGAATGGAATCGACAACAAATACTAATTCATGTTTGACGCATGAAATCAATAGAGAAAACAAAGTCATCGTTGACGCATGGAATCTTCAGTGAAAACTGCATCACTACAGACCAGAAATTGTCAGCGAAAACATAGTCACTATAGACCTTGAAATCGCAACTGAAATCTAAGTGACAATTGATGTATGGAATCGATAGCGTCAGATAAGTCCCGACGCATAAAATCAATAGCAAAAATTGATTCAAGGCTAACGCATGGAATTGTCAAACACACTATGCCAGTGCTGATCCTGAAATCATCAGTGACAACTGAGTCACTATAGAACGAGAAATCATCTTCGAAAATTGAGTCACGGCTGACGGATTGAATCGACAACGAATACTAATTAACAGTTGACGCATGAAATCAATACAGAAAACAGAGTCATCGTTGACGCTTGGAATCGTTAGTGAAAACTGCGTCACTACTGACTATTAATCGTCAGCGAAAACAGAGTCCCTGTAGACCTTGAAATCACCACTGAAATCTGAGTGATAGCTGACGTCTTAAATCCACAGCATCAATGAATTCATGACCGTCGCATGAAATCATAGCAAAAATAGATTCATGACTCACGCATGGAATCGTCAAACATGCTATGGCACTATTGATCCAGAAATCGTCAGCAAAAACTGAGTCACTCTAGAACAAGAAATCATCTTTGAAAATTGAGTCACGGCTGACAGATGGAATCGACATCAAATACTAATTCACGATTGACGCATGAAATCAATAGAGAAAACAAAGTCATCATTGACACATGGAATCATCAATGAAAATTGCGTCACTACTAACCAGAAATTGTCAGCGAAAACATAGTCACTATAGACCTTAAAATCGAAACTGAAATCTGAGTGATAGCTGACGGATGGAATCGACTGCAAATACTAATTCATGGTTGACACATGAAACAATATAGAAAACAGAGTCATCGTTGATGCATGGAATCGTTAGTGAAAACTGCATCACTACTAACCAGAAATCATCAGCGTAAACATAGTCACTGTAGACCTTCAAATCACCATTGAAATCTGAGTGACAGGTAACATATGGAATCGACAGGATCAATGAATTCATGACCGACGCATTAAATCAAAAGCAAAAATAGATTCATGGTTGCCACATAGAATCGTCAAACATACTATTTTAGTGCTGATTCAAAAATCATCAGCAAAAACAGAGTCACTCTAAAACGAGAAATCATCTTTGAAAATTGAATCACGGCTGACAGATGGAATTGATAGCAAATACTAATTCACGATTGAAACATGAAATCAATAGAGAAAATAGAGTCATTGATGACGCTTGGAATCGTCATTGAAAAGTGTGTCACTACTGATCAGAAATAGTCAGCGAAAACAGAGTAACTATAGACCTTGAAATGGCCACTGAAATTTGAGTGACAACCGACGTATAGAATCGACAGCGTCAATGAATTCATGACCTATTACGCGTCCAATCGATAACAAAAATATAGTCATGGCTCACGCATGGAATCGTCAAACACACTATGGCAATGCTGAACCAGAAAATGTCTGCGAAAACAGAGTTGCTCTAGAACGAGAAACCATCTTTGAAAATTGAGTCACAACTAACAGATGGAATCGATAGTGAATACTAATTCACGGTTAATGCTTTAAATCAAAAGAGAAAACAGAGTCATCGTTGACGCCTGGAATTGTTAGTGAAAACTGCGTCACTACTAACTATTAATCGTCAGCAAAAACAGAGTCCCTATAGACCTTGAAATCACCATTGAAATCTGAGTGATAGCTGACGTCTCGAATCCACAGCATCAATGAATTCACGACCGTCGCATGAAATCGATAGCAAAAATAGATTCATGGCTCACGCATGGAATCGTCAAACATGCTATGGCACTACTTACCCAGAAATCATCAACAAAAACTGAGTCACTCTAGAGCAAGAAATCATATTTGAAAATTGAGTCATGACTGACAAATGGAATCGACAGCGAATACTAATTCACGAATGACGTATGAAATGAATATAGAGAAAAGAGTCATCGTTGACGCATGGAATCGTCAATGAAAACTACATCACTACTGACCAGAAATCTACAGCGAAAATAGAGTCACTGTAAACATTGAAATTGCCATTGAATTCACGACCGACTCATAAAATAGATTACAAAAATAGATTCATGGCTGACGCGTGGAATCGTCAAACACACTATGGCAGTGTTGATCTAGAAATCATTATCGAAAACTGAGTCACTGGAGAACGAGATACAATCATTGAAAATTAAGTCACGGTTGACGGATGGAATCGATAGTGAATACTAATTCACGGTTGACGCATGAAATCAATAAAGAAAACGTAGTCATCGTTGACGCATGGAATCGTTATTAGACACTGCATCACTACTGACTAGAAATCATCAGTGAAAACTAAGTCGTTGTTGACCTTGAAATCGTTACTTAAATCGAGTGACACCTGACGTATGAAATCGACAACATTAACGAATTCACAACCGACGCAAAAAATCGATAGCAAAAATTGATTCATCGCTGACGCATGGAATCATCAAACACATTATGGTAGTGCTGATCCGGAAATCATCAGCGAAAACTAAGTCACTGCAAAATGAGAAATCATCTTTGAAAATTGTGTCACGACTGACGGATGGAATCAACATGGAATACTAATTCACGATCGACATATAAAATCAATAGCAAAACTAGATTCATGGCTGACGCATGGAATCGTCAAACACACTATGTCAATGCTGATCCAGAAATCTTCTACGAAAACAGAGTCACTGTAGAATGAGAAATCATCATTTAAAATTGAGTCACAGTTGACGGATGGATTCGACAATGAACACTAATTCATGGTCGACGGATGAAATCAATAGAGAAACACAGAGTTATCATTGATGAATGGAATCATCATTTGAAACTACATCACTACTGAGGAGAAATCATCAGCGAAAACTGAGTCACTGTTGACCTTAAATCGTGACTGAAATCTGAGTGACAGGTGACATCTAGAATCGACAATGTCAATGAATTCACGATCGACGTATAAAATTGATAGCAAAAGTAGATTAATGGCTGACGCATGGAATCGTTAAAAATACTATGTCACTGTTAATCCCTAAATCGTCAGCAAAAATTGAGTCGCTGTAGAATGAGAAATCATCATTGAAAATTGAGAGACGGATGACGCATGTAATCGACAGCGATAACTAATTCATGGTTGACGCATGAAATCAATAGAGAAAACAGAGTCATCGTTGACGCATGGAATCATTGAAAAAACTATGTTACTACTGACCAAGAAATCACCAACGAAAACTGAGTCACGACTGACGGATGGAATCAACAACGTCAATGAATTCATGACCGACGCATTGAATGGATTGCAAAAATAAAGTCATAGCTCACGCATGGTATCGTAGAAAACACTATGTCATTGCTGATCTATATATCGTCAGCGAAAACTGAGTCACGTAGAGAACGAGAAATTGTCATTGAAAATAAAGGGACAAAGGATGCAATCGACACCGAAAACTAATTCACGGTTGATGCATGAAATGAATAGAGAAAAGAGAGTCATCGTTGACGCATAGAATTTTCAGTGAACACTGCGTCACTACTGACTAGAAATCGTCGCGAAAAAAACAGTTGCTTTGTAGACCTTGAAATCACCACTGAAATCCGAGTGATACCGACGTATGGAATCGACAACGTCAATGAATTCACGACTGACGTATAAAATCAATAGCAAAACTAGATTAATGGCTAATGCATGGAATCGTCGAAAACACTATGTCACTGCTGACCAAGAAATCATCAATGAAAACTGAGCCGCTATAGACCTTGAAATTGTCACTTAAATCTGCGTCACGCCTGATGGATAGTGACTGCTGATGTATGGAATCCACAGCATCAATGAATTCACGATCAACGCTTAATCGATAGCAAAAAAAGATTCATGGCCGACACATGGAATCGACAAAAACACCATGTCACTACTGATCCAGAAAATGTCAGCCAAAATCGAGTCGCTTTAGACCTTGAAATCATCACTGAAATTTGAGTCAGGGCTGTCACATGGAATTGACAGCGAATACAAATTCACGGTTGACGCATAAAATCAATAGAGAAAACAGAGTCATCTTTGATGCTTGGAATCGTCAGTGAAAACTGCATCACTACTGACGAGAAATCGTCAGCCCAAACAGAGTCATGTAGACATTAAAATCATCACTGAAAACTGAGTGATAGCTGATTTATAGAATCAACAGCGTCAATGAATTCACAACCAACACATAAAATCGATAGCAAAAACAGATTCATGGCTGACGCATGGAATCATGAAAAACACTATGTCACTGTTGATCCAGAAATCATTAGCGAAAACTAAGTCACTTTAGAACGAGAAATCATCATTGAAAATTGAGTAGTGAATAATGTATGTAATCGACAGCGATAAGTAATTCACAGTTGACGCATGAAATCAATAGAGAAAAAAGCGTCATCGTGGACTCCTAGAATAGTTAGTGAAAACTGCATCACTACTAACAAGATATTGTCCACGAAAACAAAGTTACTTTAGACTTTTATATCGTCATTGTTGATCAGGAAATCATAAGCGAAAACTGTGTCGCTTTAGACCTTGAAATCATTACTGAAATTTGATTCGTGGCTGATGGAAGGAATTGTCATCGAATACTAATTCACGGTTGACGAATGAAATCAACAGAGAAAACAGAGTCATCGTTGATGCATGGAATCGTCAAAGAAACTAGGTCACTACTGACAAGAAATCGTTAACGTAAAAAGAGTTAGTGTAGACTTTGATATTGTCACTGGTAACTGAGTGACAACAATCATATAGAATTGACAGCATCAATGAATTCACGACCGATGCATCAAAATGATAGCAAAAATAGAGTCATGGCTGACGCATGGAATCGTTAAAAACACTATGTCACTTCTGATCCAGAAATCATCAGCGAAAACTAAGTCAGTTTAGAACGAGAAATCATCATTGAGAATTGAGCGACGAATGATGTATAAAATCGACAAAGAATACTAATTCATGATTAACGAATAAAATCAATAGAGAAAAGAGAGTCATCATTGATGCATAGAATTTTCAGTGAACATTGCGTCACTATTGACCAGAAATCATAAGCAAAAATAAAGTTGATGTAGACCTTGAAATTGCCACTGAAATCTGAGTGATGGCTCACACATGGAATCATCGAAAAAACTATGCCAATGTTGATCCATAAAATGTCATCGAAAACTGAGTCACAGTAGAACGAGAAATCATCATTGAAAAATTAAGCGAAGGATGATGCATGTAATCGACAGCGAAAACTAATTCACGGTGGATGCATGAAATCAATAGAGAAAATAGATGCGTCGTTGACGAATGGAATCGTCAGTGAAATCTATGTCACTACTGATAAGAAATCGTCAGCAAAAACTGAGTCACAATAGACATTGAAATTGCCACTGAAATCTGAGTGATAGCTGAAGTACAAAATCGACAGTGTCCGCGGATTCACAACTAACCCATCAAATCGATTGCAAAAATAGAGTCATGGGTCGTGCAAGGAATCGTCGAAAAACCTATGTCACCGTTGATCCATAAATCGTCAGCAAAAACTAAGTCACCGTAGAAGGAGAAATCATCATTGAAAATTGATCGACGGATGACGAATGGAATCGATAGTGAAAACTAATTCACAACTGACGTATGGAATTGAAAGTGTCAATGAATTCACGATCGACACATAAAATCGATAGCAAAAATAGATTAATGGCTGACACATGGAATCATCAAAAACACTAAGTCATACTGATCCAAAAATCCTTAGCGAAAACTAAGTCACTTTAAAACGAGAAATCATCATTGAAAATTAAGCGACAAATGATGTAAGTAATCGACAGCGAAAACTAATTCACGGTTGACGCATGAAATCAATAGAGAAAAAAAGAGTCATGTTGACTCTTGGAATACTCAGTGAAAACTGTATCACTACTGACAAGAAATCGTAAGCGAAAACATAGTCAGTGTAGACCTTTATATCGTCACTCAAAACTAAGTGAAAGGTGACATATAGAATCAACAGCGTCAATGAATTCATGACCGACGCATCAAATTGATTGCAAAAATAGAGTCATGACTGATGCATTGAATCGTCAAAACACTGTCACTACTGATCCAGAAATCGTCAGGGAAAACTGAGTCAATTTAGAATGAGAAATCATCATTAAGAACTGAGCGACGAATGATGCATATAATCGATAGCGAATACTAATTCATGGTTGATGAATGAAATCAATAGAGAAAACAGAGTCATCGTTGACGCGTGGAATCATCAGTGAACACTGCGTCACTACTGACCTGAAGTCGTTAGTGAAAACAGAGTCACTGTAGACCTTGAAATCGTCACTGAAAACTGAGTGACAACTGACGTATGGAATCAAGAGTGTCTGTGAATTCACGATCGACACATCATATCGATTCCAAAAATAGGGTTTTCGCTCACGCATTGAATCATCAAAAACACTATGTCACTACTGATGCATAAAATCGTCAGTGAAGACTGAGTCACTGTAGAACGAGAAATCATTATTGAAAATTGAGCAACGGATGACGCATGAAATGAACAGAGAAAACATAGTCATCGTTCACGCATGGAATCGTTAATGAAATCAGCATCACTATTGACCAGAAATCATTAGAAAAAACAGAGTCACAATAGACATTGAAATCCCCACTGAAATCTGAGTGAAAAATGATGTATGGAATCAATAGCATCAATGAATTCACGACCAACGTATAAAATCGATAGGAAAATGGAATCGGTAAAAACACTATATCACTATTGAACCAGAAATTGTCAGCAAAAACTGAGTCGTCAGAGATTTTGAAATCGTCCCTGAAATCTTAGTCACGGCTGATGGATAGAATCAACAGTGAATACTAATTCATGATTAACGCATGAAATCAATAGAGAAAACAGAGTCATCATTGACGCATGGAATCGTCAGTGAAAACTACGTCACTACTGACCAGAAATCGTGAAAAAAAAAAGGAGTCACAGCAGACATTAAAATCACCACTAAAATCTAAGTGACCATTGACGTATGGAATCAACAGCGTCAATGAATTCATGACCGACGCATAAAATTGATAGCAAAAATAGATTCGTTGCTGACACATGGAATCATCAAAAACACTATGTCACTTCTGATCCAAAAATCGTCAACCAAATCGGAGTCGCTGTAGACCTTGAAATCATCACTGAAATCTGAGTCACGGCTGATGGATAGAATCGAGATCGAATACTAATTCATGATTGATGCATGAAATCAATAGAGAAAACAGAGTCATCGTTGACGCATGGAATTGTTAGTGAAAACTACGTCACTATTGACCAGACATCGTCAGCAAAAACAGAGTCACCGTAGACATTGAAATCGCCACTGAAATATAAATGACAACTGACGTATGGAATCAACAGCATCAATGAATTCACGACCGACACATAAAATTGGAAGCAAAAATAGATTCATGGCCGACACATGGAATCGTCAAAAACACTATGTCACTACTGATCCAGAAATCATCAACGAAAACAAAGTCACTTTAGAACGAGAAATCGTCATTGAAAATTGAGTGACAAATGATGTATGTAATCGACAGCAAAAGATAATTCATGGTTGACGCATGAAATCAATAGAGAAAAAAGAGTCATCGTGGACTCTTGGAATAGTCAGTGAAAACTGTGTCCCTCGTAACAAGAAATTGTAGCAAAAACAGAGTCAGTGTAGACCTTTATATCATCACTAAAAACTAAGTGAAAGCTGACGTATGGAATCGACAACATTAATGAATTCAAGACCGACACATCAAATCGATTGCAAAAATAGAATCATGGCTCACGCATGGAATCGTCGAAAACACTATGTCACAGCTAATCCATAAATCTTCATCGAACACTGAGTCATAGTAGAACGAGAAATCATTATTGAAAAATTGAGTGATGAATGACGCATGGAATCGACAGCGAAATCTAATTCACAGTTGACGCATGAAATCAATAGAGAAAACAGATTCATCATTGACGCATGGAATCGTTAGTGAAAACTGCTTCCCTATTGACCTGAAATTGTTTGCAAAAACAGAGTCACTATAGACATTGAATTCGCCACTAAAATCTGAGTGACAGTTGACGTATAGAATTGACAACGTCTATGTATTCACAACCGACACATCAAATCGATTGCAAAAATAGGGTCATGACTCACACATGGAATCGTCGAAAACACTATGTCACTACCGATCCATAAATCGTCAGAGAAAACTAAGTCATTCTAGAATGAGAAATCATCATTCAAAATTGAGCTGCGAATAATGTATATAATCGACAGCAAAAGATAATTCATGGTTGACGCATGAAATCAATGGAGAAAAAAGAGTCATCATGGACTCTTGGAATAGTTAGTGAAAACTGTCCCTCCTAACAAGAAATTGCAGCGAAAATAGAGTCATTGTAGACCTTTATATCGTCACTAAAAACTGAGTGAAAGCTGACGTATGGAATCGACAACATTAATGAATTCAAGACCAACACATCAAATCGATTGCAAAAATAGAGTCATGGCTCACACTTCGAATCGTCAAAAATACTAAGTCACAACTGATCCATAAATCTTCATCGAAAACTGAGTCACAGTAGAACGAAAATCATCATTGAAAAATTGAGTGATGGATGACACATGGAATTGACAGTGAAATCTAATTCAAAGTTGACGCATGAAATCAATAGATAAAACAGATTCATTGTTGACTCATAGAATCGTGAGTGAAAACTGCTTCCCTACTGACTAGAAATCATCAGCAAAAACAGAGTCACTGTAGACATTGAATTCGCTAGTGAAATCTGAGTGACAGTTGACGTATAGAATCAACATCTATGTATTCATGACCAATGCATCAAATCGATTGCAAAAATAGAGTCATGACTCACACATGGAATCATTGAAAAAACTTTCACTGTTGATCCAAAAATCATTAGCGAAAATTGAGTCACTATAGAATGAGCAATCATCAATGAAAATTGAGCGACGGATGGAATCGACAAATAAAAACTAATTCACAGTTGAGGCATGAAATGAATAGAGAAAAAGGAGTCATTGTGGACTATTAGAATAGTCAGTGAAAACTATGTAACTACTCACAAGAAATTGTCAGCAAAAACATAGCCAGTGTAGACCTTTATATCGTTGCTAAAAATTGAGTGAAAGCTGACGTATAGAATCAACATCGTCAATGAATTTATGACCGACACATAAAATCGATTGCAATAATAGAGTCATGGCTCACGCATGGAATCATTGAAAACACTATGTCACTACTGACCAGAAATCATCAGCAAAAACAGAGTCACTGTACACATTGAAATCACCACTGAAATCTGAGTGACAATTGACGTATCGAATCGACAACGTCAAGGAATTCACAAGTGATGCATAAAATTGATAGTAAAAATAGATTCATGGGTGACGCATGGAACCGACAAAAAAACTATGTCACTGCTGATCCAGAAATCATGAGTGAAAACTAAGTCACTGTAGAACGAGAAATCATCATTGAAAATTGACTGACGGATGACGGAAGGAATCGATAGCGAAAACTAATTAATGGTTGACGCCTGAAATGAATAGAGAAAAAAGAGTCATTGTGGACTCTTGGAATAGTCAATAAAAATTGCGTCACTACTGATAAGAAATCATCAGTGAAAACATAGTAAGTGTAGACCTTTATATCGTCACTAAAAACTAAGTGAAAGTTGACGTATGGAATCGACAGCGTCAATGAATTCATGACCGACGCATAAAATCAATTGAAATAATGGAATCATGGCTCACACATGGAATCGTCGAAAATTAAGTCACTGTAGAACGAGAAATCATCATTGAATATTGAGCGATGGATGACGCATGGAATCGACAACGAAAACAAATTCACGGTTGACGCCTGAAATGAATAGAGAAAACATAGTCATCGTTGACACATGGAATCGTCAATGAAAACTGTGTCATTACTGACCACAAATCGTCAGCAAAAACAATCACTGTAGACATTGAAATCACCACTGAAAAATGAGTGACAGAGCACATATGGAATCGACAACGTCAATGAATTCACGACCAACGCATCAAATCGATAGCAAAAATAGAGTCATGGCTCACACTTGGAATCATCAAAAACAATATGTCATTGCTGATCCATAAATCGTCAGTGAAAACTGAATCAAAGTAGAATTAGAAATCATCATTGAAAATTGAGGGACGAATGATCCATGGAATCGTCAATGACAACTACGTCCCTACTGATCTGAAATAGTAAGCGAAAATAGAGTGACTGTAGACCTTGAAATCATCACTGAAATCTAAATGACACCTGACATATGGAATCGACAACGTCTGTGAATTCACGACCGACACATCAAATCGATAGCAAAAATAGGGTCATGGCTCACGCATGGAATCGTTGAAAACACTATGTCACTGCTGATCAATAAATCATCAGTGAAAACTAAGTTACTATAGAACGAGAAATCATCATTGAAAATTGAACGATGGATGACGGATGGAATCGATAGCGAAAACTAATTAACGGTTGACGCCTGAAATGAATAGAGAAAAAAGAGTCATTGTGGACTCTTGGAATAGTTAGTGAAAACTGCGTCACTACTGATAAGAAATCATCAACGAAAACATAGTCAGTGTAGACCTTTATATCGTCACTAAAAACTGAGTGAAAGCTGACGTATGGAATCGATAGCGTCCACGAATTCACGACCGACGCATCAAATCGATTGCAAAAATAGAGTCATGGCTCACGCATGGAATCGTCGAAAACACTATATCAGTGCTGATCCAAAAATCATTAGCGAACATTGAGTAAAAAAAGAACGACAAATCATCATTGAACTTTTAGAGACGGATGGCGCATGGAATCGACAGCGAAAACTAATTAACGGTTGACGCATGAAATGAATAGAGAAAATAGAGTCATCGTTGACGCATGGAATCGTTAGTGAAAACTGCATCACTATTGACCAGAAATCATCAGCCAAAACAGAGTCACTATAGACATTGAAATCAACACTGAAATCTCAATGACAGTTGACGTATGGAATCGAATAGTGTCAGTGAATTTAGTACAGATGCATAAATCGATAGCAAAAATAGATTCATAGCTAACGCATGGAATCATTGAAAACACTATGTCACTGTTGATCCAAAAATCATCACCGAAACTGAGTCACTTTAGAACGAGAAATCGTAATTGAAAATTGAGCGATGGATGATGCATGGAATCAACAGCGAAAACTAATTCACGGTTGACGCATGCAATCAATAGAGGAAACAGAGTCATCGATGACGCATGGAATCGCAATGAACACGCGTCACTTCGACTCAAATCGTCAGCGAAAACAGAGTGACTGTACACCATGAAATTGTCACTGAAAACTAAGTGAAAGCTGACATATGGAATCGATAGTGTCAATGAATTCAGGACAAACACATAAAATTGATAGCAAAATAGGTTCATGGCTAACACATGGAATCGTCCAAAACACTGTCACTACTGATCCAGAAATCGTTAGTGAAAAGTAAGTCCATTTAGAATGAGAAATCATCATCGAAAATTGAGCGATGGATGGCGCATGGAATCGAACCAATAATACTAATTCACAGTTTACGCATGCAATCAATAGAGAAAATAGAGTCATCGTTGATGTATGGAATTGTTATTGAAAACTGCGTCACTACTGAACTGAAATCGTCAACAAAAACAGACTCACTTTAGATATTGAAATCGACACTGAAATCTAAGTGACAGCTGACATATGTAATGGACAGCGTCAATAAATTCACGACCGAAGCATGAAATCAATAGCAAAAATAGAGTCATGGCTGACGCATGGAATCATCCAAAACACTATATCACTGCTGGGCCGTAAATTATCAGCGAAAACTAAGTCACTTCAGAACGAGAAATCATCATTGAAAATTGAGTGACGGATGATGCATGGAATCAACAGTGAAAACAAATTCATGGTTGATGCATCCAATCAATAGAGAAAACAGAGTCATCGTTGACGCATGCAATTGTTAGTGAAAACTGCATCACTACTGACCAGAAATCGTCAACAAAAACAGAGTCATTTTTTACAGTGAAATCGGCACCGAAATCTTAGTGACAACTGACGTATGGACACGGACAACGTCAATGAATTCAAAACCGATGCAAAAAATCGATAGCAAAAATAGATACATGGCTAACACATGGAATCGTCTAAAACACTATGTCACTGCTGATCCAGAAATCATCAGCGAAAACTCAGTCACTTTAGAACGAGAAATCATCATTGAAAATTGAGTGATAGATGACGAATGGAATCGACTGTGAAAACTAATTCACGGTTTACGCATGCAATCAATAGAGAAAATAGATTCATTATTGATGCATGGAATCGTTAGTGAAAACTACGTCACTACTGATCCAGAAATCATCAGCGAAAACATAGTCGCTGCAGACCTTAAAATCGACACTGAAATCTGAGTGACAACTGACGTATGGAATCGGACAGCGTCAATGAATTCAAGACTGAAGCATAAAATCGATAGCAAAAATAGAGTTATGGCTCACGCATGGAATTGTCCAAAACACTGTCACTGCTGATCCAGAAATCGTCAGTGAAAACCAAGTCACTTTAGAACGAGAAATCATCATTAAGAATTGAGCGATGAATGTTGTATAGAATTGACAGCGAATACTAAATCACAGTTGATGAAAGAAATCAATAAAGAAAACAGTGTCATCGTTGATGCATGGAATTGGCACTGAAAACTGAGTGACAGCTGACATATGGAATCGACAAATCGCCCGTGAATTCACGACCGACGCATCAAATCGATTGCAAAATAGGGTCTTCGCCACGCATAGAATCATCGAAAACACTATGTCATTGTTGATCCATAAATCGTCAACGAAAACTAAGTCACTGTAGAACGAGAAACCTTCATTGAAAATTGAGAGATAGATGACGAATGGAATCGATAGCGAAAAGTAATTCCTGATTGACACATGAAATGAATAGAGAAAACAGAGTCATCATTGACGCATGGAATTGTCAGTGAAACCTGCGTCACTATTGACCAGAAATCATCACTATAGACAATGAAATCACCATTGAAATCTGAGTGACAGTTGATGTATAGAATCGACAACGTCTATGTATTCACGATCAACGCATCAAATCGATTGCAAAAATAGGGTCATAGCTCACGCATGGAATCGTCAAAAACACTATGTCACTGCTGATCCATAAATCGTCAATGAAAACTAAGTCGCTGTAGACCTTGAAATCATCACTGAAATCTAAGTCAGGACTGATGGATGAAATCGACAGCGAATACTAATTCACGGTTGACGCATGCAACAGAGTTAGCGTTGACGTATGGAATCATCCGAGAACACTGCGTCACTACTGACCTGAAATCGTCAGTGAAAACAGAGTCATTGTAGACCTTGAAATCATCACTGAAAACTAAGTGACAGCTAACGTATGGAATCGACAGAGTCAAAGAATTCACAACCGATAAATCAAATCGATTACAAAAATAGAGTCATGGCTCACGCATGGAATCATCGAAAAAACTATGTCATTGCTGATCCAAAAATCAGCAACGAAAACTAAGTCACTGTAGAACGAGAAATCATCATTGAAAATTGAGTGACGAATGACATATAAGATCGATAGCGAAAACTAATTCATGGTTGACGCATGAAATGAATAGAGAAAATAGAGTCATCGTTGACGCATGGAATCGTAGTGAACACTTTGTCACTACTGACCAGAAATCATCATTGAAAATAGAGTCACTGTAGACCTTGAAATCGCCACTGAAATTTGAGGGACAACTGACGTCTGGAGTCGACAGCGTCAATGAATTCACGATTGACGCATAAAATTGATAGCAAAAATAGATTCATGGCTGACGCATGGAATCGTCCAAAACACTATGTCATTGCTGATCCAGAAATCGTCAGCAAAAACTGAGTCGCTGTAGACCTTGAAATCATCATTGAAATCTAAGTCACGGCTGACGGATGGAATTGACGGCAAATAGTAATTCATGGTTGACGCATGAAATGAATAGAGAAAATAGAGTCATCGTTGACGCATGGAATCGTCAGTGAACACTGTGTCACTACTGACCAGAAATCGTCAGCGAAAATAGAGTCATTATAGACCTTGAAATCGCCACTGATATCTAAGTGACAACTTATGTATGGAATCGACGCCGTCAATGAATTCATGACCGACGCATAAAATTGATATCAAAATAGATTCATGGCTGATGTATGGAATCGTCAAAAACACCATGTCACTGCTGATCCAGAAATCATCAGCGAAAACTGAGTCGTTGTAGACCTTGAAATCGTCACTAAAATCTCAGCCACGACTGACGGATGGAATCGACAGCGAATACTAATTCACGGTTGATGCATGAAATCAATAAAGAAAATAGAGTCATCATTGACGTATGGAATCTTCGACACCCGTGGAGGCTTCGCAAATAAACAAGTAAATGAGGTAAGTATTTCTAACCTTGAGAATAAAGTTAATGATCTTACTTCTCTTGTGCGTGCTTTGGCTTGTGGAAATGTATAGCAGGTGAAAGTTTGTAGCATATGCTCCTAACAAGGACATGCTTTGGATATGTGCCCAACAATGCAAGAAGATTACATTGAACAAGCTAATGCAGTTGATGGAGCATTCAATGAACAACTTCAATGTAAGTATGATCCTTTTTTCCACACGTACAATCCTGGATGGAGAGATCATCCCAACCTACATTATGGGAACTAGCCTTAACAAGGCAATCAAGGACGACAGTTCCATCCCCGTGGATTTCAAACCCCCAACAAAATTATCAAGCCAGACAACCCCCTCCATTCACAAACTCCAATGTTATGGCATCATCATCCAGTGATGATCTTCATGAGATGATGAAAACTTTGGGTTCTAACATTGTGACCTTGTAACTAAATGTCATGTCTTTTCAACAAGAACCAAGGTCAAGTATTCATAACTTGGAGAAGCAAATAGGGCAAGTAGCATCAAGTGTGGAGAAATTGGAAGCACAAATGAATGGAAAATTGCCCTTCCAAGCATTGAATCCAAAAGAGAATGTTAGTGCGATCATGCTGCGAAGTGGGAAAGAACTTGAAGAACAAAGGTCGAAACAAATTGAGATGGAGGAAGAAGAGGAGATAGAAACCGAATTGAATATAAAAAAGAAACATCCTCCTCCTTCACAAATTGAAACCACAATCAACACTCTAAAGGTAACTCCTCACTTAATGAATTCCAATTTTAAAGCAATTCCACACTTTTCTGTGAGTTCTTCTAGGTTAAAGAAAGAGGACAAAGAAAAAGAGATTTTAGAGGTTTTCAAGAAAGTACAACTCAACATTCTTTTGCTTGATGCTATTAAGCAAATTCCCAAGTATGCTAAATTCTTGAAGGAGTTGTGTACTATCAAGAGAGCTTTCAAACTAAAAGGTCATGAAATGGTAAGTATGGGTGAAGTTGTATCTGCTATTGTTCAAAAGAATATGCCTTTAAAGCAAAAAGACCCAGGTGCGTTTACTATCCCATGTGTTATTGGTAATGCTAGTTTTAAAAGGGCCTTGTGCAATTTAGGTGTATCCATTAGTGTTATGCCTAAACATGTTTATGATTCTCTTAGTCTTGAGCCTTTGAATAAAACTAGCATTGTAATACAACTTGCGAATCGTAGTTTTGTTTACTCACTTGGTGTGATAGAAGATGTCCTAGTCAAGATTGATAGTTTGGTCATTCCATGCAACTTTTATATTCTTGATATGAAACATGATTCTTATAATTCATCAAACAGCACTCCTATATTGTTTAGGAGACCATTCTTGAAAACTGCCAATACAAAGATTAATTGTGGTAAGGATACTTTGTCTATGGAAGTAGGAGATGAAAAGATTGAATTTAATTTTTATGATGCAATGAAATATCCTTATAGCAATGTTTATTCTATCATATACTATGACCAAGTTGATAAGTGTATGCAACAAGTTTTTGATTTTGATTGTGAGGATGGATTAAGCCTCGCTTTGAGCTATGGGTATGATTTTACCGAGATAAAAGAGATGGAGAAGCACATATGTGTTCCCTAAAACATGCACGAATCAGCATTGGCTTTACAAGCTTTGCAAACTGTTCCCCATGGTAATGTCTTTGTTGATTTAGTACTTTCACATAAAAAGCTTTTGCCATTTATTTTACAGGCCCCCAAGTTAGAATTGAAACCTTTGCCCGATAATTTGAAGCATGTATTCATTGGCGACAACAATACACTTCCCGTTATCGTAGCAACAGGTTTGACAAATACACAAGAGGAAAAACTTGTGAAGTTGTTGTGTGATCACAAGACGGCCATTGGATGGACTTTAGCTGACATCAAGGGTATTAGTCCCTCAATGTGTATGCATCACATATTATTAGAGGACAATGCGAAACCAACAAGGGAAATGCAAAGGAGGTTGAACCTGCCTATGATGGAGGTAGTGAAAGCTGAAATTTTGAAACTATTAGATACAGGAGTCATTTTTCCCATCACGGACAGTAATGGGTGGCGCCAATCCATGTGGTGCCCAAAAAGACTAGAATCACGTCGGTGAAAAACAAAAATGATGAGCTCATTCCTACTCGTATCTCAAGTGGATGGAGAATGTGTGTTGATTATAGAATACTATATCTTGCTACAGGTAAAAATCATTTCTCATTACCATTCATGGATCAAATGCTTGAACGCCTAGCAGGTAAGTCTTTTTATTGCTTTCTTGATGGATATAGTGGATACAATCAGATTGTTATTAATCCCGAGGATCAAGAAAAGACTACATTTACATGTCCATTTGGTACATATGCATATAGGAGAATGCCCCTTTGGTCTCTGTAATGCACCTGCAACTTTTCAAAGATGCATGATGAGTATTTTTTTCTAACTATGTTGAAAGAATAATTGAGGTTTTCATGGATGATTTCACGGTGTATGGTGATTTTTTTGATAAATGTCTAGAAAATTTATCTTTGATCTTGAAAAGGTGCATTGAAACTAACCTTGCTTTAAACTATGAAAAGTGTTATTTTATGGTAGAACAAGGAATAATTCTTGGGCATGTTGTGTCTTCACGTGGATTAGAGGTTGGTAAAGCTAAAATAAATGTTATTTCATCATTACCTTGCCCCTTCTGTGTGAGGGAAATTCATTCTTTTCTTGGCCATGTAGGTTTCTACCGACGCTTTATCAAAGATTTCTCAAAGATTACAGCACCTTGTGCAAACTATTAGCCAAAGAAGTGGATTTTATGTTTGATCAAACATGTAAAGATGCCTATGATGAGCTTAAGAGGCGTGTCACATCTGCCCCTATCATCAAACCACCAAATTAGGATGAGCTTTTTGATTTAATGTGTGATGTGAGTGACTATGCGATAGGGGCTATCCTTGGGCAAAGAATAGGGAAGAATTTGCATGTTATCGCCTATGCTTCCCACATGTTGGACTGGAGCACAATGCAATTACCATACAACCGAAAAGGAACTTTTGCAGTGGTGTTTGCTCTTGAAAAATTCAGGTCATATCTACTTGGTATAAAAGTCATTGTTTTTACTGATCATGCAGCTTTAAGGTATCTTTTGAAGAAAAGGAGTCCAAACCAATATTGATTAGGTGGATCTTGCTTTTACAATAATTTGATCTTGAGATCAAAGACAAAAAAGGTGCTGAAATCCATATGGCTGATCACTTGAGCCGACTGAGGACTGAGGATATACAAACCAAAACAATATGAGAGACATTCAATGATGAGCAGTTGTATGTGTTACATTTCTCTACAGGACCATGGTATACTGATTTGGTGAACTATTTAGTCACCAAAGAATTCCCTCCAGGTTTGTCTACATCCCAAAAAGACAAGTTACGAGCTAATACTAAATATTATTTTTGGGATACTCCTTATCTGTGAAAATTTTGTGTGGATCAAGTAGTTAGGAGATGTGTACCATAAGATGAATTTCATTCCATTCTTACTTGTTGTCATTCTCATTCTTGTGGTGGGCATTTTGGAGCAAAAAGAACGGCCCACAAGGTACTTGAAAGTGGTTTTTATTGGCCTTCTATTTTTAAGGATGCATATCATTTTTGCAAATCATGTGAAAAATGCCAAAGAATAGGTAATATCACTCATAAGAATCAAATGCCTTTAACGAATATTCTTGTAAGTGAAATTTTTTTTGTTTGGGGTATTGATTTTATGGGTCCATTTCCTTCTTCTTTTGGCAATCTTTATATTCTTCTTGCTGTTGATTATGTGTCCAAATGGATTGAGGTGAAACCCATATGAATTAACGATGCTAAGGTTGTTTTAGATTTTGTCAGGACTCATATTTTTGGCAGGTTTGAAATCCCTAGAACTATCATTAAGGATCGTGGCACTTATTTTTGCAATCATTCAATGGAAGCATTGTTATGCAAATATCATGTGACTCATTGGACTTCCACAACATCCCATCCTCAAACAAATTTCAAATCGAGAAATCAAGTCCATTTTGGAGAAGACTCCTAATCGGCAAGATTGGAGTCTACGACTTGGTGATGCACTTTGCGCTTATCGAGTTGCTTACAAATCACCTATAGGAATGGCATCTTATAGGATGATTTATAGAAAAACATGTCATCTACTGGTGAAGCTTGAACACAAAGCTTTTTGGGCCATTAAAAAATGTAACATGGATTATGATGTCAGCTGGGATTGCAAGAAAGTTGTGATTGTAAGAGTTGGAAGAGATTCGAAATGATGCTTATGAGAATGCAAGGATTTACAAAGAAAAGACTAAGAGTCTCCATGACTGAATGATTACAAGAAAAGAGTTTAATGTTGGAGACAAAGTCCTTTATGATTCGCGTTTGAAAATTTTTCCTGGAAAGTTGTGCTCTCATTGGATTGGACCCATTTGTTGTTTCTAATGCTTTTCCTTATGGTGCAGTTAAAATTACAAGTTTAGAAACCAACAAAGTACTCAAGGTCAATGGGCATCGCTTGAAACCTTTCTATGAAGGTTGGACGGTAGAACTCACCATTTCTGTGGAGTTAGCTGAACCAATCTATGAAAAATGAGCATGCAACATGTCGAGCCAATGACTTAAAACTAAAGCGCTTACTAGGAGACAACCCAGCACAAAAAAGAAAAAAAAAACAGATTTGCTTTCTTTTTCCCTCATCTTTTATTTTTCGCATTTTACTTTATTTTTGTCATTCTCCTATATTCCTTTTTTTATTTCAACATTGAGGATAAAGTTGTGTTTTAAGTGTGGGGGTATTAGGAGAATGTTGGTTTTCTTATTTTGATTTTCTTTGTTGTTCCAAAAAAACAAATTTCTAAGTTTGATCTTTTGAACTCCTATTGGTTTATAAGAATGTGAGAATTATATATAAGAATTAATTGAGATAGATGAAGATATAAATCGAATGAAGGAGTGTGCATGCAAGTTTTAAGGTTTAATTGGTTTAGGGATTGACTTTGAGAATATGCCATATTGACTTTATGGTGTTATATCAATGCAAGCTTTTGAGCCTTCAACATTATATTCTTTGATTGTGCATTCTTTCAATGATATGTATCTCTAGAACTTGCTTCATATCTTGTTGAGATTACATTCCTATTACATATATACATGAAGATGATAAAGGCATTAGGAATTTTAACCACTTGAGCCAAAAAATCAACCTAAAGCATATTATCCTTAGTGAGCCCCTTTTGAGCTTGTTTATCTTTTCTTTGCTTTATCCATGTATAAGCCTTAAATTTTTATATGTTTTCCTTTTACCCTAGCCAAGGATTAGTAGAGCATATACTTGTGATAACTCATGGAATTATGATTGGAAATTATGTGAAAAGAAAGAAGAAGTGATGCTTGATGAAAAGATAGGTAAAGTTGCCAAAGGTTAAAAAGAAAAACAAAAGAAAAGAAGCAAAAAAAAAGAAGAAGAAGTGTTCCTTTATGTTCTTAAGATTTTATGTTGAAAGAGCTTGAAATCAAAAGAAGTTAAGCATTGATGATTAAAGATGAAAAATTTATGTGCTTTAAAATTTATGTTGAAAAATCTTGTTTGAAGTATCATTTTTTAAAATGCTCTACTTTCTTTGATTTGAACCTTTTCTTTTACTCTCTTTTACCTCACCTTAACATTAGCTCATTACAACCAGAAAATAAGACCTTTTGATTCGTGCATTGCTTGTAATATGTTAGTAATGGAGATGAGATTGAAGATCAAGCTTATGGTAGAAAATATTCATTGATTGAATTTGAAAGATTTAAACACATAAGCCCTAAACACGTGAGTGTTGGAGTGTATATCAATGAGAGGACCTATCACTTTGGCATGACATAGATTTCATTTAAATCCTGATGATTAATTGAGTTTTGAAATTCGCATGTAAATAAATTCATAAAAATTTATACTCTTTATCCTTTTTTACTGTATTCTTGTTTATAATGCATATATTCTTGGATATTCATGGGAGATTAGGGGATTAGTCATAGTGATTTGATTTAATTTAATTTCAATTTGATTTTACCTATCCTTTCTCGAGGACGAGCAAGAGCTAAGTGTGGAGGTATTTTATGGAACCATATTATACGATAGTTTCACCCATATTTAACTATTGTTTTGCCTATGTGTTATATATAAAATGCCTTGATATTCTTTATTTTATGTTTTGAAGGTACTTTTGGATGAAAGATGCAAAAAAGAGTAAATTGGAGGTAATTGGTAGATTTGACCTTCAGTCGATATTTTGTGCACAGCATGAGCTCTAAAGGTCGAAATGAAGTGATTCTAGTGAAATTAAAAAGCTAACATCCATACCTTTCAGGAAATCTAAGGCAAGAAAATAAAATAAGGAAGAGCATGGAATTCGCAACCTTCAAAGTCAAATCTCACAATCTGCTAGTGTTGACCTTCGTCCATTCTAACTGGAATATCTGGAGCTACAGAAGTCCAATTGATGCAAACTCAATTTTGTTAGATTCTTGACTCAAAGGTGTATCAAAGATCCAAATTTCAGCCTAAAAATATGTCATATGATGGAGATATGATTTTTCAAAGATGATAACTGAATTCTGCCAGCAAACAAGTTTTGTGAAGAAACGAGTCCAAATTACGTTCCGAAGCATCTAAACTGATATCCAAGTTTTTATTTAAGAAATTTAGCTATCTCTAAGTCAAAGCTTGAAGATTTCATGCAAGGCTATTTCTCCTTTTTTAGAAAAATAGTTATTGAAGTACTTAAATGTAAACTGTCTACTTAAAGGGGGACTACTTTGTAAAATAGAGATTAGGGTTTCCTAGGATATAAAAAGAATGAGAGAAAAGAAGAGGGCAGCCAGCCAAAAAGAGAAAAATGACCCCTTCCTCTAAGAAACCCAAAATCATGCATTCCTCCTCCTTTTTTTTATTAGTTGTTCCACAAACATGCAAGGCTAAAACTCGTTTTCTTAGTTGCAAGGACATAAAAACCTTTGAATTGTAAGAATTTTATCTTTTCTTTTCAGTTTATATGATGAATATGTTTGTTCTCCTATGCTTATTTTTTCTATGATTTTTTATTTTAATTGCTAGAGCGGACTCTAAGTTATTATTGTAAACAATCTATTGCTAAGTTTAATATCAAAACCGAAGTTGTGGTATATAAACTTGTGAAGCAACTGAGTTTAATAATTGTGGTGGATCTACGTTATTAATCTTAGGGAGAACATTCAATCAAATCAAATATAGACTATGACAGTTATGTTTTCTTGATTAATCAACTTATCTGGTTATTAAAGTTGCCATTGAATTAAATTATTAGCGCGAACATTGTGGTTGTTTGAAGGTTAAGGTTAGTTATATGGCAGATCCGTTAACTAACTAATGTTAAGAAGAGATAAATATTTAGAATATAAATTGATGTTTCGTTTCCATGATCAATTCTGATTTTCGTAGGTGGATGTGTGCTTGCAACCAAGATTTGTTCTCTTGATAATTTTCTGATTTTATTAAATTTTGTTTGATAGTTTTCTGTTTTCTTTTGCTTTAACCTAGATAACGTACGAACCCCCCCAAATTGCATATCATCTAGCATAAAAATCTGACTTGAACCTTCCTTGCGGGATCGACCCTTGTGTTGCTCTATACTATCTTGTGTGTTGTGTTTGAAGTTAGGGTAATTAATTTGTGCGACCACGACTTCACAATAAATTTTGGCGTCGTTGCCGGGAAAGTAATTGATTAGTACTTAAAAGTGTATTTTTATCAAGGTTTTATATCATCATTTTGCATTTAAAGTATCAATAACTCCTTAACTAAAGCATGTTTTATAATAACATATCTAATTATATAAGATACCTTTAATTTATGGTAAATGTTCATCTTAAATGCAGGCCTATCACATAAATGAAAGAATTGATTGATGAGTTGAAGTACTGAAATTGAAAGGACAAAGAGATGGCCAAACTTAGAAAAGAGATGCTGGTGCAGTCCAAACTGGAACATTGTTCGGTAATTGGGTCATATCTGGAGCTGTAGATCTTGGATTTAGGTCCATTTTATATGGATGGAAAGATAAGACATAGGCCTACAACTTTCATGTGGAGCCCAAGATTTAAAAAGGCCGTTTTCAAGTCCAAATTGTAGCAACAACGAAGAAGTCCGAATCTGTCCTGCAGCCCAGACACTGTTCAGTGTTCAGCCCATATCTCGAGTTCTAGAAGTCCAAATGATCTCAAATTTTTACCCTGGAAAGATGAGACAATTTCCTAGAACTTTCATGATTCAAGTTTGTTCAAATTATGACGTCATCAATGACGTTTTTGGCAGACAAGAAGATAAGAATTGTCACCAAGTCAAGATGTGGCCACCTACTCATCAATTAGTCAACAAATCAATAGTTCCGAATTTTGGCCTATAAAAGGAGGCATTTGCCATGTATTTAGGCATCTTGGTGTTCAGATCAAGATCATGTTCTTGCTTTCTCTCTTTATATTTTGTAATGCTTAAGTTTTGCTTATATTAATCTCTTGCTTATGCTTTTCATTTCCTTTCCTTGTTTATTTATGTTTCTTTTTTTCATTATGTTTAACTAAGTTTATTATGTCAAGGTGAAAAGGGTACACTAATGGTGTAAGAATAAGTATAATATAAACTTAACATGGACCTTAATGTTGGATACTAACATGCTTTATATTTGCTATCTTGTTCACTTTTAATACTTTGCTTGTTAAATGGTTAATCTAGATTTATGTTGTATAACATTTGGTACAACAAATACTTGGTACTTTCATAGCCCATACCGTATGGTATAACCGACACCGAGCTATGAAAGGAACTTGATTTGTTGTTAACATAAGTTATAATCATGAATGCCCGACAACATTTACAAGTATTAGCATTATTCGAATAAGATAACTAATGTAATCATGTTAACAATTTATAATCTGATTGGAACCTCCTTTGTGTGTGGTTTCCAATTGAATAATAAGAGTTTATACTATACTTGTTTGATGTACCATTAGTGGATCCTCTAACCTTGACATTTGTTGTTATCATTGTTTAATCCTTACGTTAATCTTCCATCTCAAAGTTCTCATCGACTTCTTCCTCTTCTTCTTCACTGTTATTATTATTATTGTTGTTGTTGTTGTTATTGTTACTCTTGTATTATTGTTATCTATAATTTATACAATTAACCTCCCTCGTGGTTCGACCCCGGTCTTGCCGGGTTATTTATTACTTCGACACTCCCGCACTTGGGAGAAGACATCAATCTTTTGGTCGTGTCAAGTTTTTGGCGCGTTGTCGGGAGGTAAATTCTTGTACAAATTATAATATTTATTTTATTTTCTCTTTTTCTTTTCCTCCTTTTCTTGTATCTAACTTTGTTTCTTTTGTTTTGTTTCTCTTTCTTTTATTTTCTTCTTCCTTTTATTCTCCTACACGTGCGTGAGAGTGTGGTCACGTACATTAAGTGGTAGACCTTGTAGGGTATCCTCATCATTTTCAGTAAAATATGGTGAAGAAGATAACCAATCACTTCATAATGAGAATAATGAGAATATTCGGGTTAGAACTCTTAGAGACCACATGAATCCCACAAGAACAAGTGCACCCTCATGCATAGTTTTTCCTCCCGATGCATCTCATTTTAATTTTAAGACAGGCATTATTCAACTTTTACCATCTTTTCATGGCTTAGATTTAGAAAATCCATACTTGCATTTAAGGGAATTTGAGGAGGTTTGCAACACGTATAATGACTCAAATTGTAGCATGAACACCATTAGATTGAAGCTTTTTCCTTTTTCATTAAAAGATAAAGCTAAAACATGGCTACAAAATTTGAGACCCGGATCCATTCGTGCTTGGGATGAAATGCAACAACAATTTTTAAAGAAGTTTTTTCCATCCCACAGAACAAACTCTTTCAAAAGACAAATCATTACTTTCTCTCAAAAACCAGGAGAAACATTTTATCAATGTTGGGATAGGTATCGAGACTTGCTTAATACTTGCCCCCATCATAGTTTTGAAACATGGAGATTAGTTTCACATTTTTATGAAGGATTAACACCTAGAGATAGGCAAATGGTTGAATTGATGTGCAATGGAACTTTTGAGGATAAAGACCCTAATGAAGCAATGGAGTACTTAGATTTGCTAGCTGAAAATGCACAAAATTGGGACACTAGAGGTACTTATGAGGCACCAAGTAAAACCCAACCTCATACATCTAGTGGGGGTATGTACAACCTTAGGGAAGATCATGACCTCCAAGCCAAGTTTGCATCTTTAGCTAAAAAAGTCGAAGCACTAGAATTGAAAAGGAGTGGTCAATTAAAATCTGCTCGAGACATTGCATGTCAAATCTCGTGAAACCAACGAACATTCAACCAATGACTGTCCAACCTTGCCTTCTTTTAAAGAATGTCTCCATGAACAAGCCCATGCATTAAACAATTTTCAAAGGCCCAATCATAACCCATATTCACAAACATACAACCCTGGTTGGAGAAACCACCCAAATTTCAGTTGGAAGAGTGAGAACAATAATGCTCAAACTTCACAACCATCGTTTCAAGCACATCATAATTTCCAAAATTCTCATGGATATGCACCTCCTTATGCTCCCCCTCCTAGAAGAAATCTTGAGGAAACATTGCATGCATTTATGGAAAAGCAAGAGGCAATTAACACTCAACTTGCTCAAAGCATGACAAGATTTTAAAGATACTCTTGCAAAATTGACATCTCGCTCTCGTTTCCAAGAGAAAGGTAAGTTTCCATCTCAACCACAACAAAATCCCAAGGGGCAATACAATGCGAATGCAAGTAGTTCGGGAAGCCAACACATGGATCGTGTAAAATCAGTCATCACTCTTCGCAGTGGTAAGGTTATTGAAAAACCCATTCTTGAACCTTGTGAGAATGATGATGAATCAATCTCTAAGGGTAAGGAAGGGGTTGAATCTGATCATTGCAAAGAAAAGACCGATTCTCCGCCAGCACTTCCATTTCCTCATGCCATGACCAAACAAAGGAAAGTAAATCACAACTCCGAAATCTTTGAAACTTTCAAACAGGTAAGGATCAATATACCTTTGCTGGATGCTATCAAACGAGTTCCTTCTTATGCTAAATTTTTGAAAGATCCGTGCACCGTGAAGAGAAAACCGAATGTGAAAAAGAAAGCCTTTTTAGCCGAACAAGTAAGTGCCATTCTTCTAATAATAATGCATTGAAATATAAAGACCCCTGGTTGTCCTACAATTTCTTGCTTTATTGGAGAACATAAAATTAAAAAAGCCTTACTTGATCTTGGAGCTAGTGTGAATTTACTTCCATATTCAGCTTTTCAAAGTCTCAATCTAGGTGAGTTAAAACTAACTTCGTAACTCTTTTACTTGCCGATAGATCCGTAAAAGTGCCTAGAGGAATAGTTGAAGATGTGTTAGTACAAGTCGATAAGTTCATTTATCCCGTGGATTTTATTGTCTTGGACACACAACCTGTTGAAGCATGCAATTCATTTCCGTTATTTTAGGGCGTCCACTTCTTGCAACTTCTAATGCATTGATTAATTGTAGGAATGGACTGATGAAGCTATCATTTGGGAACATGACATTGGAGATGAATATTTTCAACATTTGCAAGCAACCTGGAGATTATAATGATTTACAAGAAGTAGATTTTATTGAAGAATTGGTTTATGATCAATTTGAATCTACTTTGAGTAATACTGAGTTTGATGAATTTGAAGATTTGCAAATGACTTATTCTCATGAAGAAATCACGGATGAAAAAGGCATTAAAAATGTTGATGCGAATCTTTTGTCAAGAGTGACAACAGATTCGATATCTGACATCACACCAACCGATGATTACTTTCCTGACAAATCCTTACTTTCTCTTAGTCCAATGCCTTGGTTTGCTAAAAATATCAATTTCCTTGCCTCAGGAGACTTGCCAACTCATTGGAGTACCGAAGACAAAGGTAAGTTTTTGAACAAAGTGAAGAAATTTTATTGGGATGACCCTAACTTATTTAAACATTGTCCCGATCAAATATTTCAAAGATGCATTGCGGACAATGAGGTAAGTAGTGTCATTAAATTTTGTCATTCTGAAGCATGTGGGAGTCATTTCTCGTCAAAAAAGACAATAGCGAAAATCTTTCAAAATGGATTTTATTGGCCCACCATGTTTAAGGACACACATGCATTCTGCAAAACTTGTGAAAATTGTCAAAAAGTTGATACTGGTCAAAAAGTTTTGCTTTATAATTCTCGACTCCATTTATTTCCTAGAAAGCTAAGATCAAGATGGAGCGGTCCATTTATTGAGAAACATGTTTATCCTTATGGGGCCTTTGATATTGAGAATCCAAAGAATGACAATGTTTCTAAGAGAAATGGACATCGTTTGAAAACTTACTTTGATAATTTTCCTAGTGAAAATGAATCCATTGGTTTAAATGATCCTGTAGATAAAGGTTGATTATTTTGTTTTTCTCACATTGTTTTTGTGTTTCCTTTTGGTGTGACTTTTGTTTTGCTAGTCTCTCATCCCGGTCAAATGGCGGATAACGGTACTTCGTGACTTAAGTCGGTTCTTTCAGTATCCCATAATAACTGATATTTGTATATATTTGTGCAATTCTTTGCTCTTTCTCTCTTCTTTGAATCTCTTCAATTCTCATTTCAAAATGGACACCATTCTTGAAAAATTGAAAAAATACTTTCCCGCTCTGCCTCGAATGCGATTACACAAAATTTACCGTGCTAGGTGTGCAAGATTGAAGTTGTTAATGAATCATGGAATTCCCGAAGATATTCGCCGGGCCGATTGAAGCAAAGGTCCGATTATCGTGTGAGTCCTCCAATTCTTTCATTTCACACATGCCTGGAAGGTAAAAGCACTTTTGCAAAGAAACGTCAGCAAAACGACTGAAAGTCTGTCACCGATGTGCCGATGGACTTGTAATGCCACATGTCGTTCTTTAGGAATGGTATCTATAAACCGTGAAGATAAAATACAATTCATTAAGGATGGCCCGAGTAAAGGGTCTTTAGATAATCTTTTGTTGACCCTTGAGACGCATCCTAGTGGAGATGTGCATCGTGCAATTCATGATTTATGGCCCCATTTTCATAAAGAACATGATAGACTTAGTCTTGGGAATCGACTAAAAAAGACCGTTTTGCCGCTTTTAAGAAAACCGGATGGGAAGCCTATCCCCGACCCATAGAGGGCGTTTAGCCGTTCTTGGACGTAAAACCAAGGGAAGATGTGAGCCACAATCACAACTACCCGTACATACACATGCTTTTTCAAAATAAATAAATAAAGAGAGAGAGAGAGAGTGTGAGACTCAAGTGGCCTACATATAGGTGGTATGATTGCATCTTCAATTTCTCATCTATAAAATCTTCTCTTCCTTCCCCTCATTTCTACTCATCCCTTACATTAGACAAGATATAGAAGCGTATAGAAATGGCGGGTTCCTCAAGTTATCACATAAAAAATATTTGTGTTTTCGGTGGATCCAGTCCCGGGAAGGAAATAACATTTTTAGAAACAAGCAAATCATCTTGGTCGGTCCTAGCCGAGAGAAAGATTCATTTAGTGTATGGGGGAGGCAGCCTTGGGTTAATGGGGGTGTGGCGATAGCTGTATTTTTAGGAGGTAGTCAAGTTTTGGGGGTCGTCCCTGAAGCTTTAACAAAAGAGGACATCATTGGAAGAACAATTGGAGAGGAATTACAGGTCTCCACAATGTTTGATCGAATGAATACAATGTTTAACCATGCCGATGCCTTCATTGCCTTACCAGGTGGTCTCGGGCACATTGGAAGAGATCTTTCATATTTCCTCTTGGGCCCAACTTCACATTCACCATAAACCTATAGGTTTGCTCAATGTTAATGGTTTTTATGATACTTTGTTGTCTTTTCTTGATCAAGTCGTGGAACAGGAATTTCTAACATCTTCGGCACGACAAATCATAATCTCTGCCGCTACGGCTGAACAATTAATCGACAAACTACAATCTTTCACCCCGTAATTGATCCTTCCATGAGTCGCATCAATTGGTCAACTACGAGAAGTTTGTAAAAGCTTAGATTGGATTTGAGCCTTCGTTTGTGAATCCTTGTGTCTTTTGGTTTTATTTCTAACATAGTATTTTGTTCCCGTTATTTTTTATATTTGTTTAAGTGTGTTTCGGGTTTGTCGGTGTTCGTTGTTTCGGGTGATGTCTTCTATACTCTATCTTTCTACCTTAGGACATTGAGGACAATGTCTCGTTTTGGTTGGGGGGAGAGGGTAGTAGTATTTAAAAAAAAAAAACTAACCAACTAACCGTTTTTGTTTTAAAAACCATTTGGCAAAACTGTTATTACTAGGATGGCAGAGTAAGGAGGAATGACTCTTGAGACGCATTTTAGTAAACATTTTCTAATGGTTATTTGCAATATTCATAACAAGGCCTATTAGAATACTTCTTAAAATATTCAGGTTTACAAACTCTCGTATTGTTATCACTTGGTTCTGCTCATATACTCATTTAACAAATATTCTTAA
>JAGMVL010001506.1:0-49127 GCA_019202695.1 Populus x sibirica
TCATTTTTGAACGGTTCTTGTCTCACCTCTCCTTAGATTTTTAACTATATCTAGAGTTATAGAACTCCGATTCAAGCTAAATCTGTGGCGTTGGAAAGGTATGACATGAGGCTACAAGCTATACGTTTCGGAAGGAACCCAGTTCTTCCTCTAAAGTAGTCAAAATCACTCATTAACAAACACTTGGACTATTATCTTGTCCACCTTGTTACTGTCCATTTTTGAGCTGTTACTCTCTCATCTCTCCTCAGATTTTTAACTATATATGGAGTTATAGAACTCCGATTCAAGCTAAATTTATGGCGTTGGAATGGTAAGACTTGAGGCTACAAGTTATACGTTTTGGAAAAGCGAGTTCTTCCTCTAAAGTACTCAAAATCGCTCATTAACAAACACTTGGAGTCACTGTCCAGTTTATTCTTGTCCTTTTTTGAAGCTATTCTTGTCTCACCTCTCCTTAGATTTTTCCTATATCTGGAGTTATAAAACTCCGATTCAAGCTAAATCCGTGGCGTTGGAAAGGTAAGACATGAGGCTACAAGTTTTATGTTCGGAAAGAACCCAGTTCCGCCTCTAAGGTAGCCAAAATGGCTCATTAACAAACATTTGGACTATCCATCCTTTGTCAAGCATTCTTGTTCATTTTTGAACGATTCTTGTCACACCTCACCTTAAATTTTTAACTATATCTAGAGTTATAGAACTCTGATTCAAGCTAAATCTGTGGCGTTGGAAAGGTAAGACATGAGGCTACAAGTTATATGTTTTGTAAAGAACCCAGTTCTTCCTCTAAGGTAGTCAAAATCGCTTATTAACAAACACTTGGTACATCCTTTGTCCAACTATTCTTGTCTATTTTTTAAGCATTCTTGTCGACCTCTCCTTAGATTTTTAACTATATCTGGAGTTATAGAATCTCCTATTCAAGCTAAATCTATGGCGTTGGAAAGGTAAGACATGAGGCTACAAGTTATATGTTTTGCAAAGAACGCAGTTCTTCCTCTAAGGTACTCAAAATCGCTCATTAACAAATATTTGGACTGTCACTGTCCAACTATTACTGTCCATTTTTGAACGATTCTTGTCGACCTCTCCCTTAGATTTTTAACTAAATCTGGAGTTAGAGAACTCCGATTCAAGCGAAATTTATGGCGTTGGAAATGGAAGACATGAGCCTACAAGTTTTATGTTCGGAAAGAACCCAGGTCTGCCTCTAAGGTAGTCAAAATGGCTTAATAACAAACACTTGGATCATCCTTTGTCAAGCATTCCTGTCCATTTTTGAACGATTCTTGTCTCACCTCTCGTTAGATTTTTAACTATATCTAGAGTTATAGAACTCGATTCAAGCTAAATACGTGGCGTTGGAAAGGTATGACATGAGGCTACAAGCTATACGTTTGGAAGGAACCCAGTTCTTCCTCTAAAGTAGTCAAAATCGCTCATTAACAAACACTTGGTACATCCTTTGTCAAACATTCTTGTCCTTTTTTTAGTATTCTTGTCTCACCTCTCCTTAGATTTTTACCTATATCTGGAGTTATAAAACTCCGATTCAAGCTAAATCTGTGGCGTTGGAAAGGTAAGACATGAGGCTACAAGTTTTATGTTCGGAAAGAACCCAGTTCTGCCTCTAAGGTAGCCAAAATGGCTCATTAACAAACATTTGGTACTGTCACTGTCCAACTGTTACTGTTCATTTTTGAACAGTTACTGTCTCACCTCTCCTTAGATTTTTAACTATATCTAGAGTTATAGAACTCCGATTCAAGCTAAATCTGTGGCGTTGGAAAGGTATGACGTGAGGCTACAAGCTATACGTTTCGGAAGGAACCCAGTTCTTCCTCTAAAGTAGTCAAAATCACTCATTAACAAACACTTGGACTATTACTGTCCAACTGTTACTGTCCATTTTTGAACTGTTACTCTCTCATCTCTCCTCAGATTTTCAACTATATATGGAGTTATAGAACTCCGATTCAAGCTAAATTTATGGCGTTGGAATGGTAAGACTTGAGGCTACAAGTTATACGTTTTGGAAGAAAGCAGTTCTTCCTCTAAAGTACTCAAAATCGCTCATTAACAAACACTTGGACATCACTTGTCCAGCATTCTTGTCCTTTTTTGAACTCATTCTTGTCTCACCTCTCCTTAGATTTTTACCTATATCTCGGAGTTATAAAACTCCGATTCAAGCTAAATCTGTGGCGTTGGAAAGGTAAGACATGAGGCTACAAGTTTTATGTTCGGAAAGAACCCAGTTCTGCCTCTAAGGTAGCCAAAATGGCTCATTAACAAACATTTGAATTATCCTTTGTCAGCTGTCAACCGTTGTTCATTTTTGAACGATTCTTGTCTCACCTCACCTTAGATTTTTAACTATATCTAGAGTTATAGAACTCTGATTCAAGCTAAATCTGTGGCATTGGAAAGGTAAGACATGAGGCTACAAGTTATATGTTTTGGAAAGAACCCAGTTCTTCCTCTAAGGTAGTTAAAATCTCTCATTAACAAACACTTGGACTGTTAGTGTCCAACTCATTCTTGTCCATTTTTGAAGCGTATTCTTGTCGACATCTCCTTAGATTTTAAACTATATCTGGAGTTATAGAACTCCGATTCAACCGAAATTTATGGCGTTGTTAAGGTAAGACACGAGCCTACAAGTTTTGTGGTCGGAAAAAACCCAGTTCTGTCTCTAAGGTAGTCAAAATGGCTCATTAACAAACACTTGGACTATCACTGTCCAACTGTTACTGTTCATTTTTGAACAGTTACTGTCTCACCTCTCCTTAGATTTTTAACTATATCTAGAGTTATAGAACTTCGATTCAAGCTAAATCTGTGGCGTTGGAAAGGTATGACGTGAGGCTACAAGCTATACGTTTCGGAAGGAACCCAGTTCTTCCTCTAAAGTAGTCAAAATCGCTCATTAACAAACACTTGGACTATTACTGTCCAACCGTTACTGTCCATTTTTGGCTGTTACTCTCTCATCTCTCCTCAGATTTTTAACTATATATGGAGTTATAGAACTCCGATTCAAGCTAAATTTATGGCGTTGGAATGGTAAGACTTGAGGCTACAAGTTATACGTTTTGGAAGAAAGCAGTTCTTCCTCTAAAGTACTCAAAATCGCTCATTAACAAACACTTGGACTGTCACTCTCCAACTGTTACTGTCCTTTTTTGAACTGTTACTGTCTCACCTCTCCTTAGATTTTTACCTATATCTGGAGTTATAAAACTTCGATTCAAGCTAAATCTGTGGCGTTGGAAAGGTAAGACATGAGGCTACAAGTTTTATGTTCGGAAAGAACCCAGTTCTGCCTCTAAGGTAGCCAAAATGGCTGATTAACAAACATTTGACTGTCATCCTTTGTCAAGCATTCTTTGTTCATTTTTGAACGATTCTTGTCTCACCTCACTTTAGATTTTTAACTATATCTAGAGTTATAGAACTTCGATTCAAGCTAAATCTGTGGCGTTGGAAAGGTAAGACATGAGGCTACAAGTTATATGTTTTGGAAATAACCCAGTTCTTCCTCTAAGGTAGTTAAAATCTCTCATTAACAAACACTTGGACATCCTTTGTCAACGTTATTCTTGTCCTTTTTTAAGTCATCACTGTCTCACCTCTCCTTAGATTTTGAACTGTATCTGAAGTTATAGAACTCATATTCAAGCTAAATTTATGGCGTTGGAAAGGTAAAACATAATGCTACAAGTTTTATGTACGGAAAGAACCCAGTTCTGCCTCTAAGGTAGTCAAAATGGCTCATTAACAAACACTTGGACTGTCACTATCCAACTATTCTTGTTCATTTATGAACAGTTACTGTCTCACCTCTTCTTAGATTTTGAACTATATCTGGAGTTATAGAACTCATATTCAAGCTAAATCTGTGGCATTGGAAAGGTAAGACACGAGGCTACAAGTTATATGTTTTGGAAAGAACCCAGTTCTTCCTCTAAGGTAGTCAAAATCGCTCATTAACAAACACTTGGACTGTTATTGTCCAGCTATACTGTCCATTTTTGAACTGTTAATGTCTGACATCTCCTCAGATTTGTAACTATATTTAGAGTTACAGAACTCCGATTGAATCTAAATCTGTGGCGTTGGAAAGGTAAGACATGAGGCTACAAGTTATACGTTTTGGAAAGAACCCAGTTCTTCCTCTAAGGTAGTCAAAATCGCTCATTAACAAACACTTGGACTGCCATCCTTTGTCCAAGCTGTTATTCTGTCCATTTTTGAACAGTTACTATCTCACCTCTCCTTATATTTTTAACTATATCTCGAGTTATAGAACTCCGATTCAAGCTAAATCTGTGGCGTTGGAAAGGTATGACATGAGGCTCCAAGCTATACGTTTCGGAAGGAACCCAGTTCTTCCTCTAAAGTAGTCAAAATCGCTCATTAACAAACACTTGGACTATCACTGTCCAACTGTTACTGTCCATTTTTGAACTGTTACTCTCTCATCTCTCCTCAGATTTTTAACTATATTTGGAGTTATAGAATCTCCGATTCAAGCTAAATCTATGGCGTTGGAAAGGTAAGACATGAGGCTACAAGTTTTATGTTCGGAAAGAACCCAGTTCTGCCTCTAAGGTAGCAAAAATGGCTCATTAACAAACATTTGGTACATCCTTTGTCCAAGCATTCTTGTCCATTTTTGAACTGTTAATGTCGACCTCTTCTCAGATTTTTAACTATATCGGAGTTATAGAACTCCGATTCAAGCTAAATCTATGGCGTTGGAAAGGTAAGACATGAGGCTACAAGTTATACGTTTTGGAAAGAACCCAGTTCTTCCTCTAAGGTAGTCAAAATCACTCATTAACAAACACTTTGTCATTCTTGTCCAAGCATTCTTGTCCATTTTTGAAGCTATTCTTGTCTCACCTCTCCTTAGAGTTTTAACTATATCTAACATTATAGAACTCCGATTCAAGCTAAATTTGTGGCGTTCGAAAGGTAAGACATGAGGCTACAAGTTATACGTTTTGGAAACAAACCAGTTCTTCCTCTAAGGTAGTCAAAATCGCTCATTAACAAACACTTGGATGTGACTTGTCAAGCTATTCTTGTCCATTTTGAATTATTCTTGTCTCATCTCTCCTTAGATTTTTAACTATATCGGAGTTATAGAACTCCGATTCAAGCGAAATCTGTGGCGTTGGAAAGGGAAGACATGAGCCTACAAGTTTTATGTTCGGAAAGAACCCAGTTCCGCCTCTAAGGTAGTCAAAATGGCTTAATAACAAACACATGGTACATCCTTTGTCAAGCATTCTTGTCCATTTTTGAACAGTTACTGTCTCACCTCTCCTCAGATTTATAACTATATTTAGAGTTACAGAACTCGGATTTAAGCGAAATTTATGGCGTTGGAAAGGTAAGACTTGAGGCTACAACTTATACATTTTTGAAAGAACCCAGTTCTTCCTTTAAGGTTGTCAAAATCGCTCATTAACAAACACTTGGACTGTGATTGTCCAGCTATTACTGTCCATTTTTTAGCATTCTGTGTCGACCTCTCCTCATATTTTTAACTATATCTGGAGTTATAGAACTCCGATTCAAGCTAAATCTGTGGCGTTGGAAAGGTAAGACATGAGGCTACAAGTTATATGTGTTGGAACGAACCCAGTTCTTCCTCTAAGGTAGTCAAAATCACTCATTAACAAACACTTGGACTGTTCTTGTCCAACTATTCGTCCATTTTTGAAGCTATTCTTGTCTCATCTCTCCTTAGATTTTTAACTATATCTGGAGTTATAGAACTCCGATTGAATCTAAATCTGTGGCGTTGGAAAGGTAAGACATGAGGCTACAAGTTATACGTTTTGGAAACAAACCTGTTCTTCCTCTAAGGTAGTCAAAATCGCTCATTAACAAACACTTGGACTGTCATCCTTTGTCAAGCTATTCTTGTCCATTTTTGAGCTGTCACTATGTGACTTCTCCTTACATTTTTAACTATATCTGGGGTTATAGAACTCCGATTCAAGCTAAATCTATGGCGTTGGAAAGGTAAGACATGAGGCTACAAGTTATACGTTTTGGAAAGAACCCAGTTCTTCCTCTAAGGTAGTCAAAATCGCTCATTAACAAACACTTGGTATTGTCATTGTCCAACTGTTACTTGTCCATTTTGATGAATTCTTGTCTCACCTCTCCTTATATTTTTAACTATATCTAGAGTTATCGAACTCCGATTCAAGCTAAATATATGGCGTTGAAAAGGTAAGACTTGAGGCCACAAGTTATACGTTTTGGAAAGAACGCAGTTCTTCCTCTAAGGTAGTCAAAATCACTCATTAACAAACACTTGGACTGTCACGGTCAAGCATTGTCTACGATCCTTTTTTGAGCTGTTACTCTCTCACCTCTCCTTAGATTTTTAACTATATCGGAGTTATAGAACTCCGATTCAAGCTAAATACGTGGCGTTGGAAAGGTATGACATGAGGCTACAAGCTATACGTTTCGGAAGGAACCCAGTTCTTCCTCTAAAGTAGTCAAAAACACTCATTAACAAACACTTGGACTATTACTGTCCAACTGTTACTGTCCATTTTTGAACTGTTACTCTCTCATCTCTCCTCAGATTTTTAACTATATATGGAGTTATAGAACTCCGATTCAAGCTAAATTTATGGCGTTGGAATGGTAAGACTTGAGGCTACAAGTTATACGTATTGGAAGAAAGCAGTTCTTCCTCTAAAGTACTCAAAATCGCTCATTAACAAACACTTGGACATCCTTTGTCTAAGCTGTTCTTGTCCTTTTTGAAGCTATTACTATCTCACCTCTCCTTATATTTTTACCTATATCTGGAGTTATAAAACTCCGATTCAAGCTAAATATATAGCGTTGGAAAGGTAAGACTTGAGGCCACAAGTTATACGTTTTGGAAAGAACGCAGTTCTTCCTCTATGGTAGTCAAAATCGCTTATTCACAAACACTTGGACATCCTTTGTCCAACTGTTACTGTCCATTTTTGAACAGTTACTGTCTCACCTCACCTTAGATTTTTAACTATATCTAGAGTTATAGAACTCCGATTCAAGCTAAATCTGTGGCGTTGGAAAGGTAAGACATGAGGCTACAAGTTATATGTTTTGGAAAGAACCCAAATCTTCCTCTAAGGTAGTCAAAATCTCTTATTAACAAACACTTGGACTATTCTTGTCCAACCGTTTACTGTCCATTTTTGAACTGTTACTGTCTGACATCTCCTTAGATTTTAAACTATATCTGGAGTTATAGAACTCCGATTCAACCGAAATTTATGGCGTTGTTAAGGTAAGACATGAGCCTACAAGTTTTATGGTCGGAAAAAACCCAGTTCTGCCTCTAAGGTAGTCAAAATGGCTCATTAACAAACACTTGGACTATCCTTTGTCCAACCATTCTTGTTCATTTTTGAACAGATTCTTGTCTCACCTCTCCTTAGATTTTTAACTATATCTGGAATTATAGAACTCCGATTCAAGCTAAATCTATGGCGTTGGAAAGGTAAGACATGAGGCTACAAGTTATATGTTTTGGAACGAACCCAGTTCTTCCTCTAAGGTAGTCAAAATCGCTCATTAACAAACACTTGGACTATTCTTGTCCAACTATTACTGTCCATTTTTGAACTATTCTTGTCTCATCTCTCCTTAGATTTTTAACTATATTAGAGTTATAGAACTCCGATTGAATCTAAATCTGTGGCGTTGGAAAGGTAAGACATGAGGCTACAAGTTATACGTTTTGGAAAGAACCCAGTTCTTCCTCTAAGGTAGTCAAAATCGCTCATTAACAAACACTTGGACTCATCCTTTGTCCAAGCTATTCTTGTCCATTTTTGAACTGTTACTATGTGACCTCTCCTTAGATTTTTAACTATATCTGGGGTTATAGAACTCCGATTCAAGCTAAATCTTTGGCGTTGGGAAGGTAAGACATGAGGCTACAAGTTAGACGTTTTGGAAAGAACCCAGTTCTTCCTCTAAGGTAGTCAAAATCGCTCATTAACAAACACTTGGACTGTCATTGTCCAACTGTTACTGTCTATTTTTGAACTGTTACTGTCTCACCTCTCCTTATATTTTTAACTATATCTAGAGTTATTGAACTCCGATTCAAGCTAAATATATGGCGTTGGAAAGGTAAGACTTGAGGCCATAAGTTATACGTTTTGGAAAGAACGCAGTTCTTCCTCTAAGGTAGTCAAAATCACTCATTAACAAACACTTGGTACATCCTTTGTCCAAGCATTACGATCCTTTTTTGAAGCTGTTACTCTCTCACCTCTCCTTAGATTTTTAACTATATCGGAGTTATAGAACTCCGATTCAAGCTAAATCTGTGGCGTTGGAAAGGTAAGATATGAGGCTTCAAGTTTTATGTTCGGAAAAAACCCAGTTACGCCTCTAAGGTAGTCAAAATAGCTCATTAACAAACGGTTGCACTTGTCATCCTTTGTCCAAGCATTCTTGTCCATTTTTGAACAATTACTTTCGACCTCTCCTCGAGATTTTTAACTAAATCTGGAGGTATAGAACTCCGATTCAAGTGAAATTTATGGCGTTGGAAAGGCAAGACATGAGGCTACAAGTTTTATGTTCGGAAAGAACCCAGTTCTGCATCTAAGGTAGTCAAAATGCCTAAAAAACAAACACTTGGTGATCCTTTGTCCAACTGTTACTTGTCCATTTTGAATTATTCTTGTCTTACCTCTCCTTAGATTTTTAACTATATCTGGAGTTATAGAATCTCCGATTCAATCTAAATTTATGGCGTTGGAAAGGTAAGACATGACGCTACAAGTTATATGTTTTGGAAAGAACCTAGTTTTTCCTCTAAGGTAGTCAAAATCGTTCAATAACAAACACTTGGACATCCTTTGTCCAACTGTTACTATCCATTTTTTAAGCATTCTTATGTCGACCTCTCCTTAGATTTTTAACAATATCTGGAGTTATAGAATCTCCGATTCAAGCTAAATCTATGGCGTTGGAAAGGTAAGACATGAGGCTACAAGTTATATGTTTTGGAAAGAACCCAGTTCTTCCTCTAAGGTACTCAAAATCGCTCATTAACAAATATTTGGACTATCCATTGTCCAAGCTAACCATGTCCATTTTTGAACGATTCTTGTCGACCTCTCCTCGGATTTTTAACTAAATGCGAGGTTAGAGAACTCCGATTCAAGCGAAATTTATGGCGTTGGAAAGGTAAGACATGAGCCTACAAGTTTTATGTTCGGAAAGAACCCAGTTCTGCCTCTAAGGTAGTCAAAATGGCTTAATAACAAACACTTGGACTCATCCTTTGTCCAAGCCCATTGCTTGTCCATTTTTAAACGATTCTTGTCTCACCTCTCTTTAGATTTTTAACTATATCTAGAGTTATAGAACTCCGATTCAAGCTAAATCTGTGGCGTTGGAAAGGTATGACATGAGGCTACAAGCTATACGTTTCGGAAGGAACCCAGTTCTTCCTCTAAAGTAGTCAAAAACACTCATTAACAAACACTTGGATTATTACTGTCCAACTGTTACTATCCATTTTTGAACTGTTACTCTCTCATCTCTCCTCAAATTTTTAACTATATATGGAATTATAGAACTCCGATTCAAGCTAAATTTATGGCGTTGGAATGGTAAGACTTGAGGCTACAAGTTATACGTATTGGAAGAAAGCGGTTCTTCCTCTAAAGTACTCAAAATCGCTCATTAACAAACACTTGGTACATCCTTTGTCCAAGCATTCTTGTCCTTTTTTGGTATTCTTGTCTCACCTCTCCTTATATTTTTACCTATATCTGGAGTTATAAAACTCCGATTCAAGCTAAATATATGGCGTTAGAAAGGTAAGACTTGAGGCCACAAGTTATATGTTTTGGAAAGAACGCAGTTCTTCCTCTATGGTAGTCAAAATCGCTTATTCACAAACACTTGGACTGTCACTGTCCAACTGTTACTGTCCATTTTTGAACAGTTACTATCTCACCTCACCTTAGATTTTCAACTATATCTAGAGTTATAGAACTCCGATTGAAGCTAAATGCGTGGCGTTGGAAAGGTAAGACATGAGGCTACAAATTATATGTTTTGGAAAGAACCCAGTTCTTCCTCTAAGGTAGTCAAAATCTCTCATTAACAAACACTTGGACATTCTTGTCCAAGCTATTCTTGTCCATTTTAGTATTCTTGTCGACATCTCCTTAGATTTTTAAACTATATCCGGAGTTATAGAACTCCGATTCAACCGAAATTTATGGCGTTGTTAAGGTAAGACATGAGCCTACAAGTTTTATGGTCGGAAAGAACCCAGTTCTGCCTCTAAGGTAGTCAAAATAGCTCATTAACAAACACTTGGACATCCTTTGTCAAGCTGTTCTGTCCATTTTTGAACGATTCTTGCCTCACCTCTCCTTAGATTTTTAACTATATATGGAGTTATAGAATTCCGATTCAAGCTAAATTTATGGCGTTGGAAAGGTAAGACATGAGGTTACAAGTTATACGTTTTGGAAGGAACCCAGTTCTTTCTCTAAGGTAGTCAAAATCGCTCATTAACAAACACTTGGGTTGTGGTTGTCCAAGCTGTTACTGTCCATTTTGAAGCTGTTAATGTCTGACCTCTCCTCAGATTTATAACTATATCTGGAGTTATAGAACTCCGATTGAAGCTAAATCTGTGGCGTTGGAAAGGTAAGACATGAGGCTACAAGTTATATGTTTTGGAAGGAACCCAGTTCTTCCTCTAAGATAGTCAAAATCGCTCATTAACAAACACTTGGACCTTTGTCCATGTCCATTCTTGTCCATTTTTGAACTGTACTTGTCTCATCTCTCCTCGGGATTTTTAACTATATTTGGAGTTATAGAACTCCGATTCAAGCTAAATTTATGGAGATGGAAAGGTGAGACTTGAGGCTACAAGTTATACGTTTTGGAAAGAACGATGTTCTTCCTCTAAGGTTGTAAAAATCGCTCATTAACAAACACTTGGATCATCCTTTGTCCAGATTCTTGTCCTTTTTTGAAGCTATCCTTTGTCTCACCTCTCCTTAGATTTTGAACTATATCGAAGTTGTAGAACTCATATTCAAGCTAAATCGTAGGCGTTGGAAAGGTGAGACATGAGGCTACAAGGTATATGTTTTGGAAGGAACCCAGTTCTTCCTCTAAGGTAGTCAAAATCGCTCATTAACAAACACTTGGACTGTTATTGTCCAACTGTTACTGTCCATTATTGAACCATTCTTGTCGACCTCTCCTCAGATTTATAACTATATTTGGAGTTACAGAACTCCGATTCAAGCAAAATTTATAGCGTTGGAAAGGTAAGACTTGAGGCTACAAGTTATATGTTTTGGAAAGAACACAGTTCTTCCTCTAAGGTAGTCAAAATCGCTCATTAACAAACACTTGGACATCCTTTGTCCAACTATTCTTGTCCATTTTTGAACGAGTCTTGTCGACCTCTTCTCAGATTTTTAACTATATCTGGAGTTATAGAACTCCGATTCAAGCTAAATCTGTGGCGTTGGAAAGGTAAGACATGAGGCTACAAGTTATACGTTTTGGAAAGAACCCAGTTCTTCCTCTAATGTAGTCAAAATCACTCATTAACAAACACTTGGACTATTCTTGTCCAAGCATTCTTGTCCATTTTTGAAGCTATTCTTTGTCTCACCTCTCCTTAGAGTTTTAACTATATCTAGCATTATAGAACTCCGATTCAAGCTAAATTTGTGGCGTTGGAAAGGTAAGACATGAGGCTACAAGTTATACGTTTTGGAAACAAACCAGTTCTTCCTCTAAGGTAGTCAAAATCGCTCATTAACAAACACTTGGACTTTTACTGTCCAACTATTACTGTCCATTTTTGAACTGTTACTGTCTAACATCTCCTCAGATTTTTAACAATATTTGGAGTTATAGAACTCCGATTCAAGCTAAATCTGTGGCGTTGGAAAGGTAAGACATGAGCCTACAAGTTTTATGTTCGGAAAGAACCCGAGTTCCGCCTCTAAGGTAGTCAAAATCGCTCAATAACAAACACTTGGGACATCCTTTGTCCAACTGTTACTCTGACCATTTTTGAGCTATTCTTGTGTGACCTCTCCTTAGATTTTTAACTATATCTAGGGTTATAGAACTCCGATTCAAGCTAAATCTGTGGCGTTGGAAAGGTAAGACATGAGCCTACAAGTTTTATGTTCGGAAAGAACCCAGTTATGCCTCTAAGGTATTAAAAATCGCTCATTAACAAACACTTGGACTATTACTATCCAACTATTACTGTCCATTTTTGAACTGTTACTGTCTGACCTCTCCTCAGATTTTTAACTATATCTGGAGTTATAGAAGTCCGATTCAAGCTAAATCTGTGGCGTTGGAAAGGTAAGACATGAGGCTACAAGTTATACGTTTTGGAAAGAACCCAGTTCTTCCTCGAAGGTAGTCAAAATCGCTCATTAACAAACACTTGGACTGTCACTGTCCAACTATTACTGTCCATTTTTGAACTGTTACTGTGTGACCTCTCCTTAGATTTTTAATTATATCTGCGGTTATAGAACTCCATTTCAAGCTAAATCTGTGGCATTGGAAAGGTAAGACATGAGCCTACAAGTTTTATGTTTGGAAAGAACCCAGTTCTGCTTCTAAGGTAGTCAAAATCGCTCATTCACAAACACTTGGATCATCCTTTGTCCAACTGTTACTGTCCATTTTTGAACGATTCTTGTGTGACCTCTACTCGGATTTTAAAAATATCTCGGAGTTATGGAACTCCGATTCAAGCTAAATCTGTGGCCTTGGAAAGGTAAGACATGAGGCTACAAGTTATACGTTTTGGAAAGAACCCAGTTCTTCCTCTAAGGTAGTCAAAATGGCTAATTAACAAACACTTGGATGTCATTGTCCAACTATTCTTGTCCATTTTTGAACTGTTACTGTGTGACCTCTCCTTAGTTTTTTAACTATATCGGGGGTTATAGAACTACGATTCAAGCTAAATCTGTGGCGTTGGAAAGGTAAGACATGAGCCTACAATTTTTATATTCGGAAAGAACCCAGTTCTGCCTCTAAGGTAGTCAAAATCGCTCATTAACAAACACTTGGACTATTACTTTCCAACTATTACTGTCCATTTTTGAAGCTGTTACTGTCTGACCTCTCCTCAGATTTTTAACTATATCTGGAGTTATAGAATTCCAATTCAAGCTAAATCTGTGGCGTTGGAAAGGTAAGACATGAGGCTACAAGTTATACGTTTTGGAAAGAACCCAGTTCTTCCTCTAAGGTAGTCAAAATCGCTCATAAAAAAACACTTGGACTGTCACTGTCCAATTGTTACTGTCTGTTTTTGAACTGTTACTGTGTGACCTCTCCTTAGATTTTTAACTATATCTGCGGTTATAGAACTCCGATTCAAGCTAAATCTATGGCGTTGGAAAGGTAAGACATGAGCCTACAATTTTTATATTCAGAAAGAACCCAGTTCTGCCTCTAAGGTAGTCACAATCGCTCATTAACAAACACTTGGACTATTACTTTCCAACTATTACTGTCCATTTTTGAAGCTATTCTTGTCGACCTCTCCTCGGATTTTTAACTATATCCGGAGTTATAGAATTCCAATTCAAGCTAAATACGTAGGCGTTGGAAAGGTAAGACATGAGCCTACAATTTTTATGTTCGAAAGAACCCGGTTCCGCCTCTAAGGTAGTCACAATCGCTCATTAACAAACACTTGGACTATTACTTTCCAACTATTACTTGTCCATTTTTGAGCTATTCTTTGTCGACCTCTCCTCAGATTTTTAACTATATCTGGAGTTATAGAATTCCAATTCAAGCTAAATCAGTAGGCGTTGGAAAGGTAAGACATGAGGCTACAAGTTATATGTTTTGGAAAGAACCTAGTTCTTACTCTAAGGTAGTCAAAATCGCTTATTAACAAACACTTGGGTATTCTTGTCCAACTATTATTGTCCATTTTTGGTATTCTTGTCTCATCTCTCCTTAGATTTTTAAATATATGTGGAGTTATAGAACTCCGATTCGGAGCTAAATCTGTGGCTTTGGAAAGGTAAGACATGAGGCTACAAGTTATACCTTTTGGAAGGAACGCAGTTTCTCCTTTAAGGTAGTCAAAATCGCTCATTAACAAACACTTGAACTATTACTGTCCATTTTTGAAGCTATTCTTGTCGACCTCTACTCGGATTTTAAATATATCGGAGTTATGGAACTCCGATTCAAGCTAAATATATGGCGTTGGAAAGGTAAGACTTGAGGCCACAAGTCATACGTTTTGGAAAGAACGCAGTTCGTCCTCTATGGTAGTCAAAATCGCTTATTCACAAACACTTGACTGTCATTGTCCAAGCATTCTTGTCCATTTACGAACGATTCTTGTCTCACCTCTCCTTAGATTTTTAACTATATCCGGAGTTATAGAACTCCGATTCAAGCTAAATCCGTGGCGTTGGAAAGGTAAGACATGAGGCTACAAGTTATACCTTTTGGAAGGAACGCAGTTTCTCCTTTAAGGTAGTCAAAATCGCTCATTAACAAACACTTGAACTATTCTTGTCCATTTTTGAAGTTATTCGTATCGACCTCTACTCGGATTTTAAATATATCTGGAGTTATGGAACTCCGATTCAAGCTAAATATATGGCGTTGGAAAGGTAAGACTTAAGGCCACAAGTCATACGTTTTGGAAAGAACGCAGTTCATCCTCTATGGTAGTCAAAATTGCTTATTCACAAACACTTGGACTATCCTTGTCCAACTGTTCTGTCCATTTACGAACGATTCTTGTCTCACCTCTCCTTATATTTTTAACTATATCTAGAGTTATAGAACTCCGATTCAAGCTAAATATATGGCGTTGGAAAGGTAAGACTTGAGGCCACAAGTCATACGTTTTGGAAAGAACGCAGTTCGTCCTTTATGGTAGTCAAAATCGCTTATTCACAAACACTTGGACTCATCCTTGTCCAACTGTTCTGTCCATTTACGAGCGATTCTTGTCTCACCTCTCCTTAGATTTTTAACTATATCTGGAGTTATAGAACTCCGATTCAAGCTAAATCTGTGGCGTTGGAAAGGTAAGACATGAGGCTACAAGTTATACCTTTTGGAAGGAACGCAGTTTCTCCTTTAAGGTAGTCAAAATCGCTCATTAACAAACACTTGAACTATTCTTGTCCATTTTTGAGCATTACGTCTATCGACCTCTACTCGGATTTTAAATATATCTGCGGAGTTATGGAACTCCGATTCAAGCTAAATATATGGTGTTGGAAAGGTAAGACTTGAGGCCACAAGTCATACGTTTTGGAAAGAACGCGCAGTTCGTCCTCTATGGTAGTCAAAATCGCTTATTCACAAACACTTGGACATCACTGTCCAAGCTGTTCTGTCCATTTCCGAACGATTCTTGTCTCACCTCTCCTTAGATTTTTAACTATATCTGGAGTTATAGAACTCCGATTCAAGCTAAATCTGTGGCGTTGGAAAGGTAAGACATGAGGCTACAAGTTATACCTTTTGGAAGGAACGCAGTTTCTCCTTTAAGGTAGTCAAAATCGCTCATTAACAAACACTTGAACTATTACTGTCCATTTTTGAACATTCTTGTCTCGACCTCTACTCAGATTTTAAATATATCCGGAGTTATGGAACTCCGATTCAAGCTAAATATATGGCGTTGGAAAGGTAAGACTTGAGGCCACAAGTCATATGTTTTGGAAAGAACGCAGTTCGTCCTCTATGGTAGTCAAAATCACTCATTAACAAACACTTGGACCATTCTTGTCCAAGCATTCTTGTCCATTTTTGAACTATTACTGTCTCACCTCTCCTTAGAGTTTTAACTATATCTAGCATTATAGAACTCCGATTCAAGCTAAATTTGTGGCGTTGGAAAGGTAAGACATGAGGCTACAAGTTATACGTTTTGGAAACAAACCAGTTCTTCCTCTAAGGTAGTCAAAATCGCTCATTAACAAACACTTGGACTTTTCTTTGTCCAACTATTCCTGTCCATTTTTGAACATTCTTGTCTAACATCTCCTCGGATTTTTAACTATATGGAGGTTATAGAACTCCGATTCAAGCTAAATACGTGGCGTTCGAAAGGTAAGACATGAGGCTACAAGTTATACCTTTTGGAAGGAACGCAGTTTCTCCTTTAAGGTAGTCAAAATCGCTCATTAACAAACACTTGAACTATTCTTGTCCATTTTTGAACTATTCTTTGTCGACCTCTACTCGGATTTTAAATATATCGGAGTTATGGAACTCCGATTCAAGCTAAATATATGGCGTTGGAAAGGTAAGACTTGAGGCCACAAGTCATACGTTTTGGAAAGAACGCAGTTCGTCCTCTATGGTAGTCAAAATCGCTTATTCACAAACACTTGGATCCTATCGTCAGCATTCTTGTCCATTTACGAACGATTCTTGTCTCACCTCTCCTTATATTTTTAACTATATCTAGAGTTATAGAACTCCGATTCAAGCTAAATATATGGCGTTGGAAAGGTAAGACTTGAGGCCACAAGTCATACGTTTTGGAAAGAACGCAGTTCGTCCTCTATGGTAGTCAAAATCGCTTATTCACAAACACTTGGACATCCTTTGTCCAAGCCCATTCTTGTCCATTTACGAACGATTCTTTGTCTCACCTCTCCTTAGATTTTTAACTATATCTGGAGTTATAGAACTCCGATTCAAGCTAAATCGTGGCGTTGGAAAGGTAAGACATGAGGCTACAAGTTACACCTTTTGGAAGGAACGCAGTTTCTCCTTTAAGGTAGTCAAAATCGCTCATTAACAAACACTTGAACTATTCTTGTCCATTTTGAAGTATTCTTCTCGACCTCTACTCGGATTTTAAATATATACGGAGTTATGGAACTCCGATTCAAGCTAAATATATGGCGTTGGAAAGGTAAGACTTGAGGCCACAAGTCATACGTTTTGGAAAGAACGCAGTTCGTCCTCTATGGTAGTCAAAATCGCTTATTCACAAACACTTGGACTGCATCCTTTGTCCAAGCTGTTCTGTCCATTTACGAACGATTCTTGTCTCACCTCTCCTTATATTTTTAACTATATCTAGAGTTATAGAACTCCGATTCAAGCTAAATATATGGCGTTGGAAAGGTAAGACTTGAGGCCACAAGTCATACGTTTTGGAAAGAACGCAGTTCGTCCTCTATGGTAGTCAAAATCGCTTATTCACAAACACTTGGTCATCCATTGTCAAGCTGTTCTTGTCCATTTCTGAACGATTCTTGTCTAACATCTCCTCAGATTTTTAACTATATCCGGAGTTATAGAACTCCGATTCAAGCTAAATCGTGGCGTTGGAAAGGTAAGACATGAGGCTACAAGTTATACCTTTTGGAAGGAACGCAGTTTCTCCTTTAAGGTAGTCAAAATCGCTCATTAACAAACACTTGAACTATTCTTGTCCATTTTTGAAGTCAATTCTTGTCGACCTCTACTCAGATTTTAAATATATCACGGAGTTATGGAACTCCGATTCAAGCTAAATATATGGCGTTGGAAAGGTAAGACTTGAGGCCACAAGTCATACGTTTTGGAAAGAACGCGAGTTCGTCCTCTATGGTAGTCAAAATCGCTTATTCACAAACACTTGGACGCATCCTTTGTCAATATTCGCTATCCATTTACGAACGATTCTTGTCTCACCTCTCCTTATATTTTTAACTATATCTAGAGTTATAGAACTCCGATTCAAGCTAAATATATGGCGTTGGAAAGGTAAGACTTGAGGCCACAAGTCATACGTTTTGGAAAGAACGCGATTCGTCCTCTATGGTAGTCAAAATCGCTTATTCACAAACACTTGGATCATCCTTTGTCCAAGCATTCCTGTCCATTTACGAACGATTCTTGTCTCACCTCTCCTTAGATTTTTAACTATATCCGGAGTTATAGAACTCCGATTCAAGCTAAATCCGTGGCGTTGGAAAGGTAAGACATGAGGCTACAAGTTATACCTTTTGGAAGGAACGCAGTTTCTCCTTTAAGGTAGTCAAAATCGCTCATTAACAAACACTTGAACTATTCTTGTCCATTTTTGAAGTTATTCTGTCTCGACCTCTACTCAGATTTTAAATATATCCGGAGTTATGGAACTCCGATTCAAGCTAAATATATGGCTTTGGAAAGGTAAGACTTGAGGCCACAAGTCATACGTTTTGGAAAGAACGCGATTCGTCCTCTATGGTAGTCAAAATCGCTTATTCACAAACACTTGGACATCCTTTGTCAAGCATTCTTGTCCATTTTCGAACGATTCTTGTCTCACCTCTCCTTATATTTTTAACTATATCTAGAGTTATAGAACTCCGATTCAAGCTAAATATATGGCGTTGGAAAGGTAAGACTTGAGGCCACAAGTCATACGTTTTGGAAAGAACGCAGTTCGTCCTCTATGGTAGTCAAAATCGCTTATTCACAAACACTTGGTGACATCCTTTGTCACATGTCCGATGTCTTGTCCTTTTTTGAGCTGTCCTTTGTCTCACCTCTCCTTAGATTTTGAACTATATCTGAAGTTATAGAACTCATATTCAAGCTAAATCTGTGGCGTTGGAAAGGTGAGACATGAGGCTACAAGGTATATGTTTTGGAAGGAACCCAGTTCTTCCTCTAAGGTAGTCAAAATCGCTCATTAACAAACACTTGGACTGTTATTCTCCAAGCTATTCTTGTCCATTATTGAACTGCTATTCTTGTCCATTTCATGAGCGATTCTTGTCTCACCTCTCCTTAGATTTTTAACTATATCTGGAGTTATAGAACTCCGATTCAAGCTAAATACGTGGCGTTGGAAAGGTAAGACATGAGGCTACAAGTTATACCTTTTGGAAGGAAGCAGTTTCTCCTTTAAGGTAGTCAAAATCGCTCATTAACAAACACTTGAACTATTCTTGTCCATTTTTGAGCTATTCATTGCCTCGACCTCTACTCGGATTTTAAATATATCCGGAGTTATGGAACTCCGATTCAAGCTAAATATATGGCTTTGGAAAGGTAAGACTTGAGGCCACAAGTCATACGTTTTGGAAAGAACGCAGTTCGTCCTCTATGGTAGTCAAAATCGCTTATTCACAAACACTTGGACATCCTTTGTCAACCGCATTCTTATCCATTTCGAACGATTCTTGTCTCACCTCTCCTTATATTTTTAACTATATCTAGAGTTATAGAACTCCGATTCAAGCTAAATATATGGCGTTGGAAAGGTAAGACTTGAGGCCACAAGTCATACGTTTTGGAAAGAACGCAGTTCGTCCTCTATGGTAGTCAAAATCGCTTATTCACAAACACTTGGTACATCCTTTGTCCGATTATTCTTGTCCTTTTTTGAATCACATCCTTGTCTCACCTCTCCTTAGATTTTGAACTATATCTGAAGTTATAGAACTCATATTCAAGCTAAATCTGTGGCGTTGGAAAGGTGAGACATGAGGCTACAAGGTATATGTTTTGGAAGGAACCCAGTTCTTCCTCTAAGGTAGTCAAAATCGCTCATTAACAAACACTTGACCGTTATTGTCCAAAATTCTTGTCCATTATTGAACTACGTCCATTTTCGAACGATTCTTGTCTCACCTCTCCTTAGATTTTTAACTATATCGGAGTTATAGAACTCCGATTCAAGCTAAATACGTGGCGTTGGAAAGGTAAGACATGAGGCTACAAGTTATACCTTTTGGAAGGAACGCAGTTTCTCCTTTAAGGTAGTCAAAATCGCTCATTAACAAACACTTGAACTATTACTTGTCCATTTTTGAACTGTATTCTTGTCGACCTCTACTCGGATTTTAAATATATCCGGAGTTATGGAACTCCGATTCAAGCTAAATATATGGCGTTGGAAAGGTAAGACTTGAGGCCACAAGTCATACGTTTTGGAAAGAACGCGATTCGTCCTCTATGGTAGTCAAAATCGCTTATTCACAAACACTTGGTCATCCTTTGTCCAAGCTATTCTTGTCCATTTACGAACGATTCTTGTCTCACCTCTCCTTATATTTTTAACTATATCTAGAGTTATAGAACTCCGATTCAAGCTAAATATATGGCGTTGGAAAGGTAAGACTTGAGGCCACAAGTCATACGTTTTGGAAAGAACGCAGTTCGTCCTCTATGGTAGTCAAAATCGCTTATTCACAAACACTTGGACATCCTTTGTCCAACTGTTAGTGTCCATTTACGAACGATTCTTGTCTCACCTCTCCTTAGATTTTTAACTATATCGGAGTTATAGAACTCCGATTCAAGCTAAATACGTGGCGTTGGAAAGGTAAGACATGAGGCTACAAGTTACACCTTTTGGAAGGAACGCAGTTTCTCCTTTAAGGTAGTCAAAATCGCTCATTAACAAACACTTGAACTATTACTTGTCCATTTTTGAACCATTCTTGTCGACCTCTACTCAGATTTTAAATATATCTGGAGTTATGGAACTCCGATTCAAGCTAAATATATGGCGTTGGAAAGGTAAGACATGAGGCTACAAGTTATACGTTTTGGAAAGAACCCAGTTCTTCCTCTAAGGTAGTCAAAATCGCTCATTAACAAACACTTGGACCGTCGGTGTCCAACTTATCGTCCATTTTTGAACTGTTACTATGTGACCTCTCCGAGATTTTTAACTATATCCGGGGTTATAGAACTCGATTCAAGCTAAATCTATGGCGTTGGAAAGGTAAGACATGAGGCTACAAGTTATACGTTTTGGAAAGAACGCGTTCGTCCTCTATGGTAGTCAAAATCGCTTATTCACAAACACTTGGTGTCATCCTTGTCAACCGTTACGTCCATTTACGAACGATTCTTGTCTCACCTCTCCTTATATTTTTAACTATATCTAGAGTTATAGAACTCCGATTCAAGCTAAATATATGGCGTTGGAAAGGTAAGACTTGAGGCCACAAGTCATACGTTTTGGAAAGAACGCAGTTCGTCCTCTATGGTAGTCAAAATCGCTTATTCACAAACACTTGGGCATCCTTTGTCAAGCATTCTGTCCATTTACGAACGATTCTTGTCTCACCTCTCCTTAGATTTTTAACTATATCGGAGTTATAGAACTCCGATTCAAGCTAAATCTGTGGCGTTGGAAAGGTAAGACATGAGGCTACAAGTTACACCTTTTGGAAGGAACGCAGTTTCTCCTTTAAGGTAGTCAAAATCGCTCATTAACAAACACTTGAACTATTCTTGTCCATTTTTGAACTGTTGTCGACCTCTACTCGGATTTTAAATATATGCGAGTTATGGAACTCCGATTCAAGCTAAATATATGGCGTTGGAAAGGTAAGACTTGAGGCCACAAGTCATACATTTTGGAAAGAACGCAGTTCGTCCTCTTTGGTAGTCAAAATCGCTTATTCACAAACACTTGGTATCCTTTGTCAACTCGTTCTGTCCATTTCCGAACGATTCTTGTCTCACCTCTCCTTATATTTTTAACTATATCTAGAGTTATAGAACTCCGATTCAAGCTAAATATATGGCGTTGGAAAGGTAAGACTTGAGGCCACAAGTCATACGTTTTGGAAAGAACGCAGTTCGTCCTCTATGGTAGTCAAAATCGCTTATTCACAAACACTTGACATCCTTTGTCAACCGTTTCTGTCCATTTCCGAACGATTCTTGTCTCACCTCTCCTTAGATTTTTAACTATATCCGGAGTTATAGAACTCCGATTCAAGCTAAATCTGTGGCGTTGGAAAGGTAAGACATGAGGCTACAAGTTATACCTTTTGGAAGGAACGCAGTTTCTCCTTTAAGGTAGTCAAAATCGCTCATTAACAAACACTTGAACTATTACTGTCCATTTTTGAACTATTCGTGTCGACCTCTACTCGGATTTTAAATATATCTCGGAGTTATGGAACTCCGATTCAAGCTAAATATATGGCGTTGGAAAGGTAAGACTTGAGGCCACAAGTCATACGTTTTGGAAAGAACGCAGTTCGTCCTCTATGGTAGTCAAAATCGCTTATTCACAAACACTTGGATCCTTTGTCCAACTGTTCTTGTCCATTTCGAACGATTCTTGTCTCACCTCTCCTTATATTTTTAACTATATCTAGAGTTATAGAACTCCGATTCAAGCTAAATATATGGCGTTGGAAAGGTAAGACTTGAGGCCACAAGTCATACGTTTTGGAAAGAACGCAGTTCGTCCTCTATGGTAGTCAAAATCGCTTATTCACAAACACTTGGACCATCCTTTGTCCGATGTTATTCTTGTCCTTTTTTGAAGTCATCCTTGTCTCACCTCTCCTTAGATTTTGAACTATATACGAAGTTATAGAACTCATATTCAAGCTAAATCGTGGCGTTGGAAAGGTGAGACATGAGGCTACAAGGTATATGTTTTGGAAGGAACCCAGCTTCTTCCTCTAAGGTAGTCAAAATCGCTCATTAACAAACACTTGGACGTTATTGTCCAACATTTCTTGTCCATTATTGAACTATTCTTGTCTCACCTCTCCTTAGATTTTTAACTATATCCGGAGTTATAGAACTCCGATTCAAGCTAAATCCATGGCGTTGGAAAGGTAAGACATGAGGCTACAAGTTATACCTTTTGGAAGGAACGCAGTTTCTCCTTTAAGGTAGTCAAAATCGCTCATTAACAAACACTTGAACTATTATTGTCCATTTTTGAACTGTTATTCTTGTCGACCTCTACTCGGATTTTAAATATATCTGGAGTTATGGAACTCCGATTCAAGCTAAATATATGGCGTTGGAAAGGTAAGACTTGAGGCCACAAGTCATACGTTTTGGAAAGAACGCAGTTCGTCCTCTATGGTAGTCAAAATCGCTTATTCACAAACACTTGGACTATCCTTTGTCCACTTATTCTTGTCCATTTACGAACGATTCTTGTCTCACCTCTCCTTATATTTTTAACTATATCTAGAGTTATAGAACTCCAATTCAAGCTAAATATATGGCGTTGGAAAGGTAAGACTTGAGGCCACAAGTCATACGTTTTGGAAAGAACGCGGTTCGTCCTCTATGGTAGTCAAAATCGCTTATTCACAAACACTTGGACATCCTTTGTCCAAGCTATTCTTGTCCATTTACGAACGATTCTTGTCTCACCTCTCCTTAGATTTTTAACTATATGCGGAGTTATAGAACTCCGATTCAAGCTAAATCCGTGGCGTTGGAAAGGTAAGACATGAGGCTACAAGTTACACCTTTTGGAAGGAACGCAGTTTCTCCTTTAAGGTAGTCAAAATCGCTCATTAACAAACACTTGAACTATTCATTGTCCATTTTTGAACTATTCTTGTCGACCTCTACTCGGATTTTAAATATATCGGAGTTATGGAACTCCGATTCAAGCTAAATATATGGCGTTGGAAAGGTAAGACATGAGGCTACAAGTTATACGTTTTGGAAAGAACCCAGTTCTTCCTCTAAGGTAGTCAAAATCGCTCATTAACAAACACTTGGACTGTTAGTGTCCAACATATGCTTGTCCATTTTTGAACTGTTACTATGTGACCTCTCCGAGATTTTTAACTATATCCGGGGTTATAGAACTCTGATTCAAGCTAAATCTATGGCGTTGGAAAGGTAAGACATGAGGCTACAAGTTATACGTTTTGGAAAGAACGCAGTTCGTCCTCTATGGTAGTCAAAATCGCTTATTCACAAACACTTGGGTACATCCTTTGTCCAAGCTATTCTTGTCCATTTCCGAATAGTTCTTGTCTCACCTCTCCTTATATTTTTAACTATATCTAGAGTTATAGAACTCCGATTCAAGCTAAATATATGGCGTTGGAAAGGTAAGACATGAGGCTACAAGTTATACGTTTTGGAAAGAACCCAGTTCTTCCTCTAAGGTAGTCAAAATCGCTCATTAACAAACACTTGGTAATCGGTGTCCAAGCATCTTGTCCATTTTGTCTTTGTTACTATGTGACCTCTCCCGAGATTTTTAACTATATCTCGGGGTTATAGAACTACGATTCAAGCTAAATCTATGGCGTTGGAAAGGTAAGACATGAGGCTACAAGTTATACGTTTTGGAAAGAACCCAGTTCTTCCTCTAAGGTAGTCAAAATCGCTCATTTACAAATATTTGAATTTGTCATTGTCCAAGCTATTCTTGTCCATTTTTGAGCTATTCTTGTCTCACCTCTCCTTATATTTTTAACTATATCTCGAGTTATAGAACTCCGATTCAAGCTAAATATATGGCGTTGGAAAGGTAAGACTTGAGGCCACAAGTTATACGTTTTGGAAAGAACACAGTTCTTCCTCTATGGTAGTCAAAATCGCTTATTCACAAACACTTGGTACATCCTTTGTCAAGCTTATTCTGTCCATTTTTGAACGATTCTTGTCTCACCTCACCTTAGATTTTCAACTATATCTAGAGTTATAGAACTCCGATTCAAGCTAAATCTGTGGCGTTGGAAAGGTAAGAGATGAGGCTACAAGTTATATGTTTTGGAAAGAACCCAGTTCTTCCTCTAAGGTAGTCAAAATCTCTCATTAACAAACACTTGGACTTTGACTGTCCAACTATTACTGTCCATTTTTGAACTGTTACTGTCTGACCTCTCCTCAGATTTTTAACTATATCTGGAGTTATAGAACTCCGATTCAAGCTAAATCTGTGGCGTTGGAAAGGTAAGACATGAGGCTACAAGTTATACGTTTTGGAAAGAACCCAGTTCTTCCTCTAAGGTAGTCAAAATCGCTCATTAACAAACACTTGGACTGTTCTTGTCCATTTTTGAATTGTTTCTGTCTCACCTCTCCTTAGAGTTTTAACTATATCTAGCATTATAGAACTCCGATTCAAGCTAAATTTGTGGCGTTGGAAAGGTAAGACATGAGGCTACAAGGTATACGTTTTGGAAGGAACCCAGTTCTTCCTCTAATGTAGTTAAAATCGCTCATTAACAAACGGTTGAACTGGATCCTTTGTCCAAGCATTTACTGTCCATTTTTGAACGGTTACTTTCGACCTCTCCTCGAGATTTTTAACTATATCTAGAGTTATAGAACTTCGATTCAAGCTAAATCTGTGGCGTTGGAAATGTAAGACATGAGCCTACAAGTTTTATGTTCGCAAAGAACCCAGTTCTGATTCTAAGGTAGTCAAAATCGCTCATTAACAAACACTTGGACTTTTACTGTCCAACTATTACTGTCCATTTTTGAACTGTTACTGTCTAACATCTCCTCACATTTTTAACAATATTTGGAGTTATAGAACTCCGATTCAAGCTAAATCTGTGGCGTTGGAAAGGTAAGACATGAGCCTACAAGTTTTATGTTCGGAAAGAACCCAGTTCTGCCTCTAAGGTAGTCAAAATCGCTCAATAACAAACACTTGAGCATCCTTTGTCCAAGCATTCATCGACCATTTTTGAACATTCTTGTGTGACCTCTCCTTAGATTTTTAACTATATCTGGGGTTATAGAACTCCGATTCAAGCTAAATCTGTGGCGTTGGAAAGGTAAGACATGAGCCTACAAGTTTTATGTTCGGAAAGAACCCAGTTCTGCCTCTAAGGTAGTCAAAATCGCTCATTAACAAACACTTGGACTATTACTGTCCAACTATTACTGTCCATTTTTTGAACTGTTTCTTGTCGACCTCTCCTCAGATTTTTAACTATATCTGGAGTTATAGAAGTCCGATTCAAGCTAAATCTGTGGCGTTGGAAAGGTAAGACATGAGGCTACAAGTTATATGTTTTGGAAAGAACCTAGTTCTTACTCTAAGGTAGTCAAAATCGCTTATTAACAAACACTTGGTATTCTTGTCCAACTATTACTTGTCCATTTTTGAACTATTCTTGTCTCATCTCTCCTTAGATTTTTAAATATATGTGGAGTTATAGAACTCCGATTCGAAGCTAAATCCGTGGCGTTGGAAAGGTAAGACATGAGGCTACAAGTTATACCTTTTGGAAGGAACGCAGTTTCTCCTTTAAGGTAGTCAAAATCGCTCATTAACAAACACTTGAACTATTCTTGTCCATTTTTGAATCTGTTCTTGTCGACCTCTACTCGGATTTTAAATATATGCGGAGTTATGGAACTCCGATTCAAGCTAAATATATGGCGTTGGAAAGGTAAGACTTGAGGCCACAAGTCATACGTTTTGGAAAGAACGCAGTTCGTCCTCTATGGTAGTCAAAATCGCTTATTCACAAACACTTGACTGTCATCCTTTGTCCAAGCATTATTTGTCCATTTTCGAACGATTCTTGTCTCACCTCTCCTTAGATTTTTAACTATATCCGGAGTTATAGAACTCCGATTCAAGCTAAATACGTGGCGTTGGAAAGGTAAGACATGAGGCTACAAGTTATACCTTTTGGAAGGAACGCAGTTTCTCCTTTAAGGTAGTCAAAATCGCTCATTAACAAACACTTGAACTATTCTTGTCCATTTTTGAAGCATTCTTTGTCGACCTCTACTCGGATTTTAAATATATCCGGAGTTATGGAACTCCGATTCAAGCTAAATATATGGCGTTGGAAAGGTAAGACTTGAGGCCACAAGTCATACGTTTTGGAAAGAACGCAGTTCGTCCCCTATGGTAGTCAAAATCGCTTATTCACAAACACTTGGTGTCATCCTTTGTCCAATTATTGTTTACGTCCATTTCGAACGATTCTTGTCGACCTCTCCTCAGATTTTTAACTATATCTCGGAGTTATAAAACTACGATTCAAGCTAAATACGTGGCGTTGGATAGGTAAGACATGAGGCTACAAGTTATACCTTTTGGAAGGAACGCAGTTTCTCCTTTAAGGTAGTCAAAATCGCTCATTAACAAACACTTGAACTATCTTGTCCATTTTTGAGTATTCTTGTCGACCTCTACTCGGATTTTAAATATATACGGAGTTATGGAACTCCGATTCAAGCTAAATATATGGCGTTGGAAAGGTAAGACTTGAGGCCACAAGTCATACGTTTTGGAAAGAACGCGATTCGTCCCCTATGGTAGTCAAAATCGCTTATTCACAAACACTTGGACATCCTTTGTCAAATTCTTGTCCATTTATGAACGATTCATTTGTCTGACCTCTACTCAGATTTTTAACTATATCTGGAGTTATAGAACTCTGATTCAAGCTAAATCTGTGGCGTTGGAAAGGTAAGACATGAGGCTACAAGTTATATGTTTTGGAAAGAACCTAGTTCTTACTCTAAGGTAGTCAAAATCGCTTATTAACAAACACTTGGACTGTTACTGTCCAACTATTACTGTCCATTTTTGAACTGCATTCTTGTCTAACATCTCCTCACATTTTTAACAATATTTGGAGTTATAGAACTCCGATTCAAGCTAAATACGTGGCGTTGGAAAGGTAAGACATGAGCCTACAAGTTTTATGTTCGGAAAGAACCCAGTTACGCCTCTAAGGTAGTCAAAATCGCTCAATAACAAACACTTGGTACATCCTTTGTCAAGCATTCTTGACCATTTTGAAGCTCATTCTTGTGTGACCTCTCCTTAGATTTTTAACTATATCTCGGGGTTATAGAACTCCGATTCAAGCTAAATCGTGGCGTTGGAAAGGTAAGACATGAGCCTACAAGTTTTATGTTCGGAAAGAACCCGGTTCGCCTCTAAGGTATTAAAAATCGCTCATTAACAAACACTTGGACTATTACTATCCAACTATTCTGTCCATTTTTGAAGCTATTCTTGTCGACCTCTCCTCAGATTTTTAACTATATCCGGAGTTATAGAAGTCCGATTCAAGCTAAATCGTAGGCGTTGGAAAGGTAAGACATGAGGCTACAAGTTATACGTTTTGGAAAGAACCCAGTTCTTCCTCGAAGGTAGTCAAAATCGCTCATTAACAAACACTTGGACTGTCACTGTCCAACTATTACTGTCCATTTTTGAACTGTTACTGTGTGACCTCTCCTTAGATTTTTAATTATATCTGGGGTTATAGAACTCCGATTCAAGCTAAATCTGTGGCGTTGGAAAGGTAAGACATGAGCCTACAAGTTTTATGTTCGGAAAGAACCCAGTTCTGCCTCTAAGGTATTAAAAATCGCTCATTAACAAACACTTGGACTATTACTATCCAACTATTCTTGTCCATTTTTGAAATGTTACTTGTCGACCTCTCCTCAGATTTTTAACTATATCTAGAGTTATAGAAGTCCGATTCAAGCTAAATCGTATGGCGTTGGAAAGGTAAGACATGAGGCTACAAGTTATATGTTTTGGAAAGAACCCAGTTCTTCCTCGAAGGTAGTCAAAATCGCTCATTAACAAACACTTGGACTGTCACTGTCCAACTATTACTGTCCATTTTTGAACTGTTACTGTGTGACCTCTCCTTAGATTTTTAATTATACTCGCGGTTATAGAACTCCGTTTCAAGCTAAATCTGTGGCATTGGAAAGGTAAGACATGAGCCTACAAGTTTTATGTTTGGAAAGAACCCGGTTCCGCTTCTAAGGTAGTCAAAATCGCTCATTCACAAACACTTGGGATCACTTTGTCCAACTGTTATTGTCCATTTTTGAACGATTCTTGTGTGACCTCTCCTCAGATTTTTAACTATATCTGGAGTTATAGAAGTCCGATTCAAGCTAAATCTGTGGCGTTGGAAAGGTAAGACATGAAGCTACAAGTTATACGTTTTGGAAAGAACCCAGTTCTTGCTCGAAGGTAGTCAAAATCGCTCATTAACAAACACTTGGAGTCACCTTTGTCCAACTATTACTGTCCATTTTTGAAGCTGTTCTTGTGTGACCTCTCCTTAGATTTTTAATTATATCTGCGGTTATAGAACTCCGTTTCAAGCTAAATCGTGGCATTGGAAAGGTAAGACATGAGCCTACAAGTTTTATGTTTGGAAAGAACCCAGTTCTGCTTCTAAGGTAGTCAAAATCGCTCATTCACAAACACTTGGACTGTCACTGTCCAACTGTTACTGTCCATTTTTGAACAGTTACTGTGTGACCTCTACTCAGATTTTAAAAATATCTGGAGTTATGGAACTCCGATTCAAGCTAAATCGTGGCGTTGGAAAGGTAAGACATGAGGCTACAAGTTATACGTTTTGGAAAGAACCCGAGTTCGGCCTCTAAGGTAGTCAAAATCGCTCATTCACAAACACTTGGATCATCCTTTGTCCAAGCATTCTGTCCATTTTTGAACAGTTACTGTGTGACCTCTACTCAGATTTTAAAAATATCTGGAGTTATGGAACTCCGATTCAAGCTAAATCTGTGGCGTTGGAAAGGTAAGACATGAGGCTACAAGTTATACGTTTTGGAAAGAACCCAGTTCTTCCTCTAAGGTAGTCAAAATGGCTAATTAACAAACACTTGGACTGTCACTGTCCAACTGTTACTGTCCATTTTTGAACTGTTACTGTGTGACCTCTCCTTAGTTTTTTAACTATATCGGGGGTTATAGAACTACGATTCAAGCTAAATCTGTGGCGTTGGAAAGGTAAGACATGAGCCTACAACTTTTATATTCGGAAAGAACCCAGTTCTGCCTCTATGGTAGTCAAAATCGCTCATTAACAAACACTTGGACTATTACTTTCCAACTATTACTGTCCATTTTTGAACTATTCTTGTCGACCTCTCCTCAGATTTTTAACTATATCTGGAGTTATAGAATTCCAATTCAAGCTAAATCCGTGGCGTTGGAAAGGTAAGACATGAGGCTACAAGTTATACGTTTTGGAAAGAACCCAGTTCTTCCTCTAAGGTAGTCAAAATCGCTCATAAAAAAACACTTGGATACATCCTTTGTCAAGCAATTTACTGTCCGTTTTTGATTATTCTTGTGTGACCTCTCCTTAGATTTTTAACTATATATGCGGTTATAGAACTCCGATTCAAGCTAAATCTGTGGCGTTGGAAAGGTAAGACATGAGCCTACAAGTTTTATAATCGGAAAGAACTCAGTTCTGCCTCTAAGGTAGTCAAAATCGCTCATTAACAAACACTTGGACATCACTTTGTCCAACTCATTACTGTCCATTTTTTAACTGTTCTTGTGTGACCTCTCCTTAGTTTTTTAACTATATCGGGGGTTATAGAACTACGATTCAAGTTAAATCTGTGGCGTTGGAAAGGTAAGACATGAGCCTACAATTTTTATGTGCAGAAAGAACCCAGTTCTGCCTCTAAGGTAGTCAAAATCGCTCATTAACAAACACTTGGACTATTACTTTCCAACTATTACTCTCCATTTTTTAACTGTTACTGTCTGACCTCTCCGCAGATTTTTAACTATATCTGGAGTTATAGAATTCCAATTCAAGCTAAATCTGTGGCGTTGGAAAGGTAAGACATGAGGCTACAAGTTATACGTTTTAGAAAGAACCTAGTTCTTACTCTAAGGTAGTCAAAATCGCTTATTAACAAACACTTGGACTGTTACTGTCCAACTATTACTGTCCATTTTTGAACTGTTCTTGTCTCATCTCTCCTTAGATTTTTAAATATATGTGGAGTTATAGAACTCCGATTCAAGCTAAATACGTGGCGTTGGAAAGGTAAGACATGAGGCTACAAGTTATACCTTTTGGAAGGAACGCAGTTTCTCATTTAAGGTAGTCAAAATCGCTCATTAACAAACACTTGAACTCTTCTTGTCCATTTTTGAACTTTCTTGTCGACCTCTACTCAGATTTTAAATATATCGGAGTTATGGAACTCCGATTCAAGCTAAATATATGGCGATGGAAAGGTAAGACTTGAGGCCACAAGTCATACGTTTTGGAAAGAACGCAGTTCGTCCCCTATGGTAGTCAAAATCGCTTATTCACAAACACTTGGATGCCATCCTTTGTCCAACTGTTATGTCCATTTTTGAACAGTTCTTGTCGACCTCTACTCAGATTTTTAACTATATCTGGAGTTATAGAACTCGATTCAAGCTAAATCTGTGGCGTTGGAAAGGTAAGACATGAGGCTACAAGTTATACGTTTTAGAAAGAACCTAGTTCTTACTCTAAGGTAGTCAAAATCGCTTATTAACAAACACTTGGATTTATTGTCCAACTATTACTGTCCATTTTTGAACTGTTCTTGTCTCATCTCTCCTTAGATTTTTAAATATATGTGGAGTTATAGAACTCCGATTCAAAGCTAAATCTGTGGCGTTGGAAAGGTAAGACATGAGGCTACAAGTTATACCTTTTGGAAGGAACGCAGTTTCTCATTTAAGGTAGTCAAAATCGCTCATTAACAAACACTTGAACTATTACTTGTCCATTTTTGAAGCTAGTCTTGTCGACCTCTACTCGGATTTTAAATATATCCGGAGTTATGGAACTCCGATTCAAGCTAAATATATGGCGATGGAAAGGTAAGACTTGAGGCCACAAGTCATACGTTTTGGAAAGAACGCAGTTCGTCCCCTATGGTAGTCAAAATCGCTTATTCACAAACACTTGGACTGTCACTGTCCAACTGTTACTGTCCATTTTTGAACAGATTCTTGTCCCGACCTCTACTCAGATTTTTAACTATATCCGGAGTTATAGAACTCGATTCAAGCTAAATCTGTGGCGTTGGAAAGGTAAGACATGAGGCTACAAGTTATATGTTTTGGAAAGAACCTAGTTCTTACTCTAAGGTAGTCAAAATCGCTTATTAACAAACACTTGGTTCATTCTTGTCCAACTATTACTGTCCATTTTTGAGTATTCTTGTCTCATCTCTCCTTAGATTTTTAAATATATGTGGAGTTATAGAACTCCGATTCAGGCTAAATCTGTGGCGTTGGAAAGGTAAGACATGAGGCTACAAGTTATACCTTTTGGAAGGAACGCAGTTTCTCCTTTAAGGTAGTCAAAATCGCTCATTAACAAACACTTGAACTATTACTGTCCATTTTTGAACGCCATTCTTGTCGACCTCTACTCAGATTTTAAATATATCTGGAGTTATGGAACTCCGATTCAAGCTAAATATATGGCGTTGGAAAGGTAAGACTTGAGGCCACAAGTCATACGTTTTGGAAAGAACGCGATTCGTCCTCTATGGTTGTCAAAATCGCTTATTCACAAACACTTGGACATCACTTGTCCAAATGTTACTGTCCATTTTTGAACGATTCTTGTCTCACCTCTCCTTAGATTTTTAACTATATCTGGAGTTATAGAACTCCGATTCAAGCTAAATCTGTGGCGTTGGAAAGGTAAGACATGAGGCTACAAGTTATACAAAGAACGCAGTTTCTCCTTTAAGGTAGTCAAAATCGCTCATTAACAAACACTTGAACTCTTCTTGTCCATTTTTGAATTGCTTTCTCGACCTCTACTCAGATTTTAAATATATCTGGAGTTATGGAACTCCGATTCAAGCTAAATATATGGTGTTGGAAAGGTAAGACTTGAGGCCACAAGTCATACGTTTTGGAAAGAACGCAGTTCGTCCCCTATGGTAGTCAAAATCGCTTATTCACAAACACTTGGACATCCTTTGTCCAAGCTATTGTCCATTTTTGAACGATTCGTGTCGACCTCTACTCAGATTTTTAACTATATCCGGAGTTATAGAACTCCGATTCAAGCTAAATCCGTGGCGTTGGAAAGGTAAGACATGAGGCTACAAGTTATATGTTTTGGAAAGAACCTAGTTCTTACTCTAAGGTAGTCAAAATCGCTTATTAACAAACACTTGGAGTTCATTCTTGTCCAACTATTACTGTCCATTTTTGAGCATTCTTGTCTCATCTCTCCTTAGATTTTTAAATATATGTGGAGTTATAGAACTACGATTCAGGCTAAATGCTGTGACGTTGGAAAGGTAAGACATGAGGCTACAAGTTATACCTTTTGGAAGGAACGCAGTTTCTCCTTTAAGGTAGTCAAAATCGCTCATTAACAAACACTTGAACTATTACTGTCCATTTTTTGTTTACTTGTCGACCTCTACTCGGATTTTAAATATATCTGGAGTTATGGAACTCCGATTCAAGCTAAATATATGGCGTTGGAAAGGTAAGACTTGAGGCCACAAGTCATACGTTTTGGAAAGAACGCAGTTCGTCCTCTATGGTTGTCAAAATCGCTTATTCACAAACACTTGGACTGTCACTGTCCAAATGTTACTGTCCATTTTTGAACAGTTACTGTCTCACCTCTCCTTAGATTTTTAACTATATCTCGGAGTTATAGAACTCCGATTCAAGCTAAATCGTGGCGTTGGAAAGGTAAGACATGAGGCTACAAGTTATACCTTTTGGAAAGAACGCAGTTTCTCCTTTAAGGTAGTCAAAATCGCTCATTAACAAACACTTGAACTCTTCTTGTCCATTTTTGAACTTCTTGTCTCGACCTCTACTCAGATTTTAAATATATCCGGAGTTATGGAACTCCGATTCAAGCTAAATATATGGTGTTGGAAAGGTAAGACTTGAGGCCACAAGTCATACGTTTTGGAAAGAACGCAGATTCGTCCCCCTATGGTAGTCAAAATCGCTTATTCACAAACACTTGGTTATCCTTTGTCCAACTGTTCTTGTCCATTTCTGAACAGATTCTTGTCTGACCTCTCCTCAGATTTTTAACTATATCTGGAGTTATAAAACTCTGATTCAAGCTAAATCTGTGGCGTTGGATAGGTAAGACATGAGGCTACAAGTTATACCTTTTGGAAGGAACGCAGTTTCTCCTTTAAGGTAGTCAAAATCGCTCATTAACAAACACTTGAACTCTTACTGTCCATTTTTGAACTGTTACTGTCTGACCTCTACTCAGATTTTAAATATATCTGGAGTTATGGAACTCCGATTCAAGCTAAATATATGGCGTTGGAAAGGTAAGACTTGAGGCCACAAGTCATACGTTTTGGAAAGAACGCAGTTCGTCCCCTATGGTAGTCAAAATCGCTTATTCACAAACACTTGGACTGTCACTCTGTCCAACTGTTACTGTCCATTTCCGAACAGTTCTTGTCGACCTCTACTCAGATTTTTAACTATATCTGGAGTTAGAGAACTCTGATTCAAGCTAAATCTGTGGCGTTGGAAAGGTAAGACATGAGGCTACAAGTTATATGTTTTGGAAAGAACCTAGTTCTTACTCTAAGGTAGTCAAAATCGCTTATTAACAAACACTTGGACTCATTCTTGTCCAACTATTACTTGTCCATTTTTGAACTATTACTGTCTCATCTCTCCTTAGATTTTTAAATATATGTGGAGTTATAGAACTCCGATTCAAAGCTAAATCCGTGGCGTTGGAAAGGTAAGACATGAGGCTACAAGTTATACCTTTTGGAAGGAACGCAGTTTCTCCTTTAAGGTAGTCAAAATCGCTCATTAACAAACACTTGAACTATTACTGTCCATTTTTGAACTGTTACTGTCTGACCTCTACTCAGATTTTAAATATATCTGGAGTTATGGAACTCCGATTCAAGCTAAATATATGGCGTTGGAAAGGTAAGACTTGAGGCCACAAGTCATACATTTTGGAAAGAACGCAGTTCGTCCTCTATGGTAGTCAAAATCGCTTATTCACAAACACTTGGACATCCTTTGTCCAACAGTTACTGTCCATTTCTCGAACATTCTTTGTCTCACCTCTCCTTAGATTTTTAACTATATCGGAGTTATAGAACTCCGATTCAAGCTAAATACGTGGGCGTTGGAAAGGTAAGACATGAGGCTACAAGTTATACCTTTTGGAAGGAACGCAGTTTCTCCTTTAAGGTAGTCAAAATCGCTCATTAACAAACACTTGAACTCTTACTGTCCATTTTTGAACTGTTACTTGTCGACCTCTACTCGGATTTTAAATATATATCTGGAGTTATGGAACTCCGATTCAAGCTAAATATATGGCGTTGGAAAGGTAAGACTTGAGGCCACAAGTCATACGTTTTGGAAAGAACGCAGTTCGTCCCCTATGGTAGTCAAAATCGCTTATTCACAAACACTTGGGACATCCTTTGTCCAACCGTTATTGTCCATTTTTCGAACGATTCTTGTCGACCTCTCCTCAGATTTTTAACTATATCTGGAGTTATAGAACTCTGATTCAAGCTAAATCTGTGGCGTTGGAAAGGTAAGACATGAGACTACAAGTTATACGTTTTGGAAAGAACCTAGTTCTTACTCTAAGGTAGTCAAAATCGCTTATTAACAAACACTTGGACTGTTACTGTCCAACTATTACTGTCCATTTTTGAACTGTTACTGTCTCATCTCTCCTTAGATTTTTAAATATATGTGGAGTTATAGAACTCCGATTCAAAGCTAAATCGTGGCGTTGGAAAGGTAAGACATGAGGCTACAAGTTATACCTTTTGGAAGGAACGCAGTTTCTCCTTTAAGGTAGTCAAAATCGCTCATTAACAAACACTTGAACTATTACTTGTCCATTTTTGAACTTATTGTCGACCTCTACTCAGATTTTAAATATATCTGGAGTTATGGAACTCCGATTTAAGCTAAATATATGGCGTTGGAAAGGTAAGACTTGAGGCCATAAGTCATACGTTTTGGAAAGAACGCAGTTCGTCCTCTATGGTAGTCAAAATCGCTTATTCACAAACACTTGGACTGTCTTTGTCAAGCATTACTGTCCATTTACTGAACGATTCTTGTCGACCTCTCCTCAGATTTTTAACTATATCGGAGTTATAGAATTCCAATTCAAGCTAAATCCGTGGCGTTGGAAAGGTAAGACATGAGGCTACAAGTTATACGTTTTGGAAAGAACCTAGTTCTTACTCTAAGGTAGTCAAAATCGCTTATTAACAAACACTTGAGTTACTTGTCCAACTATTACTGTCCATTTTTGAACTGTTACTGTCTCATCTCTCCTTAGATTTTTAAATATATGTGGAGTTATAGAACACCGATTCAGGCTAAATCTGTGGCGTTCGAAAGGTAAGACATGAGGCTACAAGTTATACCTTTTGGAAGGAACGCAGTTTCTCCTTTAAGGTAGTCAAAATCGCTCATTAACAAACACTTGAACTATTATGTCCATTTTTGAACTGTTATCGTCGACCTCTACTCGGATTTTAAATATATCCGGAGTTATGGAACTGCGATTCAAGCTAAATCTGTGGCGTTGGAAAGGTAAGACATGAGGCTACAAGTTATACGTTTTGGAAAGAACCCAGTTCTTCCTCGAAGGTAGTCCAAATCGCTTATTCACAAACACTTGGGTCATCAGCTTGTCCAACCATTTACTGTCCATTTCTCGACACGATTCTTGTCTCACCTCTCCTTAGATTTTTAACTATATCTGGAGTTATAGAACTCCGATTCAAGCTAAATCTATGACGTTGGAAAGGTAAGACATGAGGCTACAAGTTATACGTTTTGGAAAGAACCCAGTTCTTCCTCTAAGGTAGTCAAAATCGCTCATTAACAAACACTTGGACTATTCTTGTCCAACTATTATCGTCCATTTTTGAACTGCATTCCTGTCTCATCTCTCCTTAGATTTTTAAATATATCTGGAGTTATAGATCTCCGATTCAAGCTAAATCTGTGGCGTTGGAAAGCTAAGACATGAGGCTACAATTATACGTTTTGGAAAGAACCCATTTTTTCCTCTAAGGTAGTCAAAATCGCTCATTAACAAACACTTTAACTATTACTGTCCATTTTTGAACTGTTACTATCTGACCTCTACTCAGATTTTTAAATATATCTGGAGTTATGGAACTGCGATTCAAGCTAAATCTGTGGCGTTGGAAAGGTAAGACATGAGGCTACAAGTTATACGTTTTGGAAAGAACCCAGTTCTTCCTCTAAGGTAGTCAAAATTGTTCATTAACAAACACTTGGACTGTCACTGTCCAACTGTTACTATCTCAGCTCTCCTTATATTTTTAACTATATCTAGAGTTATAGAACTCCGATTCAAGCTAAATCTGTGGCATTGGAAAGGTAAGGCATGAGCCTACAAGTTTTATGTTCGGAAAGAACCCAGTTCTGCCTCTAAGGTAGTCAAAATCGCTCATTAACAAACACTTGGACATCCTTTGTCCAACTTCTTGACCATTTTTGAGTATTCTTGTGTGACCTCTCCTTAGATTTTTAACTATATCTGGGGTTATAGAACTCCGATTCAAGCTAAATCTGTGGCATTGGAAAGGTAAGACATGATCCTACAAGTTTTATGTTCGGAAAGAACCCAGATCTGCCTCTAAGGTAGTCAAAATCGCTCATTAACAAACACTTGGACTATTAGTGTCCATTTTTGAACTGTTACTATCTGACCTCTCCTCAGATTTTTAACTATATCTGGAGTTATAGAACTCCGATTCAAGCTAAATCTATGGCGTTGGAAAGGTAATACATTAGGCTACAAGTTATGCGTTTTGGAAAGAACCCAGTTCTTCCTCGAAGGTAGTCCAAATCGCTCATTAACAAACACTTGGACGATCCTTTGTCCAACCGTTATTCTTGTCCATTTTGAACTATTCTTGTGTGACCTCCCCTTAGATTTTTAACTATATCTGCGGTTATAGAACTCCGATTCAAGCTAAATCTGTGGCGTTGGAAAGGTAAGACATGAGCCTACAAGTTTTATGCTCGGAAAGAACCCAGTTCTGCCTCTAAGTTAGTCAAAATCGCTCATTAACAAACACTTGGACAATTAGTGTCCATTTTTGAACTGTTACTATCTGACCTCTCCTCAGATTTTTAACTATATCTGGAGTTATAGAACTCCGATTCAAGCTAAATCTATGGCGTTGGAAAGGTAATACATTAGGCTACAAGTTATGCGTTTTGGAAAGAACCCAGTTCTTCCTCGAAGGTAGTCAAAATCGCTCATTAACAAACACTTGGACAGTCACTGTCCAACTGTTACTGTCCATTTTTGAACTCATTCTTGTGTGACCTCCCCTTAGATTTTTAACTATATCTGCGGTTATAGAACTCCGATTCAAGCTAAATCGTGGCGTTGGAAAGGTAAGACATGAGCCTACAAGTTTTATGCTCGGAAAGAACCCAGTTACGCCTCTAAGTTAGTCAAAATCGCTCATTAACAAACACTTGGACAATTAGTGTCCATTTTTGAACTGTTACTATCGACCTCTCCTCAGATTTTTAACTATATCGGAGTTATAGAACTCCGATTCAAGCTAAATCTATGGCGTTGGAAAGGTAATACATTAGGCTACAAGTTATGCGTTTTGGAAAGAACCCAGTTCTTCCTCGAAGGTAGTCAAAATCGCTCATTAACAAACACTTGGACAGTCACTTGTCCAAGCTATTCTTGTCCATTTTTGAATCATTCTTTGTGTGACCTCCCCTTAGATTTTTAACTATATCTGCGGTTATAGAACTCCGATTCAAGCTAAATGCGTGGCGTTGGAAAGGTAAGACATCAGCCTACAAGTTTTATGCTCGGAAAGAACCCAGTTCTGCCTCTAAGTTAGTCAAAATCGCTCATTAACAAACACTTGGACTATTACTGTCCATTTTTGAATTGTTCTTGTCGACCTCTACTCAGATTTTTAACTATATCTGGAGTTATAGAACTCCGATTCAAGGCTAAATCGCGTGGCGTTGGAAAGGTAAGACATGAGGCTACAAGTTATACGTTTTGGAAAGAACCCAGTTCTTCCTCGAAGGTAGTGAAAATCGCTCATTAACAAACACTTGACCGTCACTATCCAACTGCTATTCTTGTCCATTTTTGAAGGCTATTCTTGTGTGACCTCTCCTTAGATTTTTAACTATATCTGCGGTTATAGAACTCGATTAAAGCTAAATGCGTAGGCGTTGGAAAGGTAAGACGTGACCCTACAAGTTTTATGTTCGGAAAGAACCCAGTTCTGCCTCTAATGTAGTCAAATTCGCTCATTAACAAACACTTGGACTATTACAGTCCAACTATTACTGTCAGTTTTTGAAGCATTCTTGTCGACCTCTCCTCGAGATTTTTAACTATATCTAGAGTTATAGAACTTCGATTCAAGCTAAATCGTAGGCGTTGGAAATGTAAGATATGAGCCTACAAGTTTTATGTTCGGAAAGAACCCAGTTCTGATTCTAAGGTAGTCAAAATCGCTCATTAACAAACACTTGGTACATCCTTTGTCCAACTATTCTTGTCAATTTTTGAGCTATTCTTGTGTGACCTCTCCTTAGATTTTTAACTATATCTGCGGTTATAGAACTCCGATTCAAGCTAAATGTGGCTTTGGAAAGGTAAGACATGAGCCTACAAGTTTATGTTCGGAAAGAACCCAGTTCTGCTTCTAAGGTGGTCAAAATCGCTCATTCACAAACACTTGGACATCCTTTGTCAAGCATTATTGTCCATTTTTGAACGATTCTTGTGTGACCTCTACTCAGATTTTAAAAATATCTAGAGTTATGGAACTCCGATTCAAGCTAAATCTGTGACCTTGGAAAGGTAAGACATGAGGCTACAAGTTATACGTTTTGGAAAGAACCCAGTTCTTCCTCTAAGGTAGTCAAAATCGCTCATTAACAAACACTTGAACTATTACTGTCCATTTTTGAACTGTTACTGTCTGACATCTACTCAGATTTTAAATATATCTGGAGTTATGGAACTCCGATTCAAGCTAAATCTGTGACCTTGGAAAGGTAAGACATGAGGCTACAAGTTATACGTTTTGGAAAGAACCCAGTTCTTCCTCTAAGGTAGTCAAAATCGCTCATTAACAAACACTTGAAGCATCCTTTGTCCAACTATTCTTGTCCATTTTTGAAGCTGTTACTATCTCATCTCTCCTTAGATTTTTAAATATATCGGCGTTATAGAACTCCGATTCAAGCTAAATCTGTGGCGTTGGAAAGGTAAGACATGAGCCTACAAGTTTTATGTTCGGAAAGAACCCAGTTCTTCCTCTAAGGTAATCAAAATCGCTCATTAACAAACACTTGGACTGTAACTGTCAAACTGTTAGTGTCCATTTTTGAATCATATTCTTGTCTCGGCTCTCCTTAGATTTTTAAATATATCGGAGTTATAGAACTCCGATTCAAGCTAAATCTGTGGCGTTGATAAGGTAAGACATGAGGCTACAAGTTATACGTTTGGAAAGAACCCAATTCTTCCTCTAAGGTAGTCAAAATTGCTTATTAACAAACACTTGGAACATCCTTGTCCAAGCCATTACGAGTCCATTTTTGGTTATTCTTGTGTGACCTCTCCTTAGATTTTTAACTATATCTGCGGTTATAGAACTCCGATTCAAGCTAAATCTGTGGCGTTGGAAAGGTAAGACATGAGCCTCCAAGTTTTATGCGGAAAAAACCCAGTTCTGCCTCTAAGGTAGTCAAAATCGCTCATTAACAAACACTTGGACTCTTACTGTCCACCTATTACTGTCCATTTTTGAACTGTATTCTTGTCGACCTCTCCTCGAGATTTTTAAATATATCTGGAGTTATAGATCTCCGATTCAAGCTAAATCTGTGGCGTTGGAAAGCTAAGACATGAGGCTACAATTATACGTTTTGGAAAGAACCCAGTTCTTCCTCTAAGGTAGTCAAAATCGCTCAATAACAAACACTTGGATCCTTGTCATTCAACCCATACTGACCATTTTTGAAGCGCATTCTTGTCGACCTCTCCTCAGATTTTTAACTATATCGGAGTTATAGAACTCCGATTCAAGCTAAATCGTGGCGTTGATAAGGTAAGACATGAGGCTACAAGTTATACGTTTTGGAAAGAACCCAGTTCTTCCTCAAAGGTAGTCAAAATCGCTCATTAACAAACACTTGGTACATCCTTGTCCATACAAGTTCTTGTCCATTTTTGAACATTCTTGTGTGACCTCTCCTTAGATTTTTAACTATATCTGCGGTTATAGAACTCCGATTCAAGCTAAATCTGTGGCGTTGGAAAGGTAAGACATGAGCCTACAAGTTTTATAATCGGAAAGAACTCAGTTCTGCCTCTAAGGTAGTCAAAATCGCTCATTAACAAACACTTGGACTCTTACTGTCCAACTATTACTGTCCATTTTTGAGCTATTCTTGTCGACCTCTCCTCGGATTTTTAACTATATGCGGAGTTATAGAACTCCGATTCAAGCTAAATGTGTGGCGTTGGAAAGGTAAGACATGAGCCTACAAGTTTTATATTCGGAAAGAACTCAGTTCTGCCTCTAAGGTAGTCAAATCGCTCATTAACAAACACTTGGACTATTCTTGTCCAACTATTCTTGTCCATTTTTGAAGCTGTTACTATCTCATCTCTCCTTAGATTTTTAAATATATTTGGAGTTATAGAACTCGATTCAAGCTAAATGCGTGGCGTTGGAAAGGGAAGACATGAGGCTACAAGTTATATGTTTTGGAAAGAACGCGGGTTTTCCTCTAAGGTAGTCAAAATCGCTCATTAACAAACACTTGGTATTCTTGTCCACTTGTTATCTTGTCCATTTTTGAGGATTCTTGTCGACCTCTCCTCATATTTTTAACTATATTTGGAGTTATAGAACTCCGATTCAAGCTAAATCTGTGGCGTTGGAAAGGTAAGACATGAGACTACAAGTTATACGTTTTGGAAAGAACCCAGTTCTTCCTCGAAGGTAGTCAAAATCGCTCATAAAAAAACACTTGGAGTCATTGTCAGTCGATTCTTGTCCATTTTTGAGCTATTCTTGTCGACCTCTCCTCATATTTTTAACTATATTTGGAGTTATAGAACTCTGATTCAAGCTAAATCTGTGGCGTTGGGAAGGTAAGACATCAGACTACAAGTTATACGTTTTGGAAAGAACCCAGTTCTTCCTCTAAGGTAGTCAAAATTGCTCATTAACAAACACTTGGACTTCTTGTCCAAGCATTCTTGTCCATTTTTGAACTATTCTTGTCTCATCTCTCCTGAGATTTTTAAATATATCTGGAGTTATAGAACTCCGATTCAAGCTAAATCTGTGGCGTTGGAAAGGTAAGACATGAGGCTACAAGTTAGATGTTTTTGAAAGAACGCAGTTTTTCCTCTAAGGTAGTCAAAATTGCTCATTAACAAACACTTGGACTGTTATTCTTGTCCAAGCATTCTTGTCCATTTTTGGTATTCTTGTCTCATCTCTCCTTAGATTTTTAAATATATGCGGAGTTATAGAACTCCGATTCAAGCTAAATCTGTGGCGTTGGAAAGGTAAGACATGAGGCTACAAGTTAGATGTTTTTGAAAGAACGCAGTTGTTCCTCTAAGGTAGTCAAAATCGCTCATTAACAAACACTTGGACATCCTTTGTCCAACTATTATTGTCCATTTTTGAACTATTCTTGTCTCATCTCTCGTTAGATTTTTAAATATATGCGGAGTTATAGAACTCCGATTCAAGCGAAATACGTGGCGTTGGAAAGGTAAGACATAGAGGCTACAAGTTATATGTTTTGGAAAGAACGCAGTTTTTCATCTAAGGTAGTCAAAATCACTCATTAACAAACACTTGGGACCATTCTTGTCCAATCATTCTGTCCATTTTTGAACTGTATTCTTGTCTCATCTCACCTTAGATTTTTAAATATATCTGGCATTATAGAACCCCGATTCAAGCTAAATCTATGGCGTTGATAAGGTAAGACATGAGGCTACAAGGTTTACGTTTTGGAAAGAACCCAGTTCTTCCTCGAAGGTAGTCAAAATCACTCATAAAAAAACACTTGTCTTTAATCCTTGTCAACCATCATTCTTGTCCATTTTTAAGCATTCTTGTGTGACCTCTCCTTAGATTTTAAACTATATTTGCGGTTAAAGAACTCCGATTCAAGCTAAGTCTGTGGCGTTGGAAAGGTAAGACATGAGCCTACAAGTTTTATAATCGGAAAGAACTCAGTTCTGCCTCTAAGGTAGTCAAAATCGCTCATTAACAAACACTTGGACTATTACTGTCCAACCATTATTGTCCATTTTTGAAGTTATTCTTGTCGACCTCTCCTCAGATTTTTAACTATATCTGGAGTTATAGAACTCCGATTCAAGCTAAATGTGTGGCGTTGGAAAGGTAAGACATGAGGCTACAAGTTAGATGTTTTGGAAAGAACGCAGTTTTTCCTCTAAGGTAGTCAAAATCGCTCATTAACAAACACTTGGTGTTCTTTGTCCACTTGTTACTGTCCATTTTTGAACTGTTACTGTGTGACCTCTCCTTAGATTTTTAACTATATCTGCGGTTATAGAACTCCGATTCAAGCTAAATCTGTGGCGTTGGAAAGGTAAGACATGAGCCTACAAGTTTTATGTTTGGAAAGAACCCAGTTCTGCCTCTAAGGTAGTCAAAATCGCTCATTAACAAACACTTCGACTCTTCTTTGTCCAACTATTCTTGTCCATTTTTGTATTCTTGTCGACCTCTCCTCAGATTTTTAACTATATTTGGAGTTATAGAACTCCGATTCACGCTAAATCGTGGCGTTGGAAAGGTAAGACATGAGGCTACAAGTTATACGTTTTGGAAAGAACCCAGTTCTTCCTCTAAGGTAGTCAAAATTGCTCATTAACAAACACTTGGTACATTCTTCTTGTCAAGCTTTATTCTTGTCCATTTTTGAAGCTATTCTTGTCTCATCTCTCCTTAGATTTTTAAATATATGCGGAGTTATAGATCTCCGATTCAAGCTAAATACGTGGCGTTGGAAAGCTAAGACATGAGGCTACAAGTTATACGTTTTGGAAGAGAACCCAGTTCTTCCTCTAAGGTAGTCAAAATCGCTCAATAACAAACACTTGGTGCATCCTTTGTCCAAGCATTGTAGCGTCCATTTTGGTATTCTTTCTCGACCTCTCCTTGGATTTTTAACTATATACGGAGTTATAGAACTCCGATTCAAGCTAAATCTGTGGCGTTGATAAGGTAAGACATGAGGCTACAAGTTATACGTTTTGGAAAGAACCCAGTTCTTCCTCAAAGGTAGTCAAAATCGCTCATTAACAAACACTTGGACATCCTTTGTCCAAGCATTCTTGTCCATTTTTGAAGCTATTCTTGTGTGACATCTCCTTAGATTTTTAACTATATCTGCGGTTATAGAACTCCAATTCAAGTTAAATCTGTGGTGTTGGAAAGGTAAGACATGAGTCTACAAGTTTTATAATCGGAAAGAACTCGGTTTTCCTCTAAGGTAGTCAAAATCGCTCATTAACAAACACTTGGACTATTCTTGTCCAACTATTCATTGTCCATTTTTGAAGCTATTCTTGTCTCACCTCTCCTCAGATTTTTAACTATATTTGGAGTTATAGAACTCCGATTCAAGCTAAATGTGTGGCGTTGGAAAAGGTAAGACATGAGCCTACAAGTTATATATTTTGGAAAGAACTCGGTTCTTCCTCTAAGGTAGTCAAAATCGCTCATTAACAAACACTTTGGTACATTCTTGTCCAACTATTCTTGTCCATTTTTGAACTATTCTTGTCTCATCTCTCCTTAGATTTTTAAATATATTTGGAGTTATAGAACTCCGATTCAAGCTAAATATGTGGCGTTGGAAAGGTAAGACATGAGGCTACAAGTTATACGTTTTGGAAAGAACGCAGTTTTTCCTCTAAGGTAGTCAAAATCGCTCATTAACAAACACTTGGGTACATTCTTGTCCACTTATTCTTGTCCATTTTTGAACTATTCTTGTCTGACCTCTCCTTAGATTTTTAATATATTATGGAGTTATAGAACTCCGATTCAAGCTAAATGCGTGGCGTTGGAAAGGTAAGACATGAGGACTACAAGTTATACGTTTTGGAAAGAACCCAGTTCTTCCTCTAAGGTAGTCAAAATCGCTCATTAACAAACACTTGGACATTCTTGTCCAAGCTATTCTTGTCCATTTTTGGTATTCTTGTCTCATCTCTCCTTAGATTTTTAAATATATCGGGGTTATAGAACTCCGATTCAAGCTAAATACGTGGCGTTGGAAAGGTAAGACATGAGGCTACAAGTTATACGTTTTGGAAAGAACACGAGTTTTTCCTCTAAGGTAGTCAAAATCGCTCATTAACAAACACTTGGTACATTCTTGTCCATTATTCTTGTCCATTTTTGAAGCTATTCTTGTCTCATCTCTCCTTAGATTTTTAAATATATACGGAGTTATAGAACTCCGATTCAAGCTAAATCCGTGGCGTTGGAAAGGTAAGACATGAGGCTACAAGTTAGACGTTTTGGAAAGAACCTAGTTCTTCCTCTAAGGTAGTCAAAATCGCTCATTAACAAACACTTGGATTTATTCTTGTCCAGCTATTCTATCCATTTTTGAGCTATTCTTGTCTCATCTCTCCTTAGATTTTTAAATATATGCGGGTTATAGAACTCCGATTCAAGCTAAATCTATGGCGTTGGAAAGGTAAGACATGAGGCTACAAGTTATACGTTTTGGAAAGAACCAGTTCTTCCTCTAAGGTAGTCAAAATCGCTCATTAACAAACACTTGGGCATCCTTTGTCCAAGCATTCTTGTCCATTTTTGTATTCTTGTGTGACCTCTCCTTAGATTTTTAACTATATTGGGGTTATAGAACTCCGATTCAAGCTAAATACGTAGGCGTTGGAAAGGTAAGACATGAGCCTACAAGTTATACGTTTTGGAAAGAACCCAGTTCTTCCTCTAAGGTAGTCAAAATCGCTCATTAACAAACACTTGGGTATTCTTGTCCAGCATTCTTGTCCATTTTTGAAGTATTCTTGTCTCATCTCTCCTTAGATTTTTAAATATATCTGGAGTTATAGAACTCCGATTCAAGCTAAATCTATGGCGTTGGAAAGGTAAGACATGAGGCTACAAGTTAGATGTTTTTGAAAGAACACAGTTTTTCCTCTAAGGTAGTCAAAATTGCTCATTAACAAACACTTGGACTGTTATTCTTGTCAATTGTTATTCTTGTCCATTTTGAATTGTTACTATCTCATCTCTCCTTAGATTTTTAAATATATCTGGAGTTATAGAACTCCGATTCAAGCTAAATACGTGGCGTTGGAAAGGTAAGACATGAGGCTACAAGTTATACGTTTTGGAAAGAACCCAGTTCTTCCTCTAAGGTAGTCAAAATCGCTCATTAACAAACACTTGGTACATTACTGTCCAAGCTATTCTTGTCCATTTTGAAGCTATTCTTGTCTCATCTCTCCTTAGATTTTTAAATATATACGGAGTTATAGAACTCCGATTCAAGCTAAATACGTGGCGTTGGAAAGGTAAGACATGAGGCCTACAAGTTATACGTTTTGGAAAGAACCAGTTTTTCCTCTAAGGTAGTCAAAATCGCTCATTAACAAACACTTGGACTATTCTTGTCCAACTATTCTTGTCCATTTTTTGCTTATTTTGTCTGACCTCTCCTTAGATTTTTAACTATATTTGGAGTTATAGAACTCCGATTCAAGCTAAATCTGTGGCGTTGGAAAGGTAAGACATGAGACTACAAGTTATACGTTTTGGAAAGAACCCAGTTCTTCCTCTAAGGTAGTCAAAATTGCTCATTAACAAACACTGTTGGATTACTATCCAACTTATTCTTGTCCATTTTTGAAGCTATTCTTGTCTCATCTCTCCTTAGATTTTTAAATATATGCGGAGTTATAGAACTCCGATTCAAGCTAAATACGTGGCGTTGGAAAGGTAAGACATGAGGCTACAAGTTAGATGTTTTTGAAAGAACAAAGTTTTTCCTCTAAGGTAGTCAAAATCGCTCATTAACAAACACTTGGGGCATTCTTGTCCAAGCTTATTCTTGTCCATTTTTGAACTATTCTTGTCTCATCTCTCCTTAGATTTTTAAATATATCCGGAGTTATAGAACTCCGATTCAAGCTAAATCTGTGGCGTTGGAAAGGTAAGACATGAGGCTACAAGTTAGATGTTTTTGAAAGAACGCAGTTTTTCCTCTAAGGTAGTCAAAATCGCTCATTAACAAACACTTGGTAGCATCCTTGTCCAAGCTTTCTTGTCCATTTTTGAAGTATTCTTGTCTCATCTCTCCTTAGATTTTTAAATATATACGGAGTTATAGAACTCCGATTCAAGCTAAATCTGTGGCGTTGGAAAGGTAAGACATGAGGCTACAAGTTATATGTTTTGGAAAGAACGCAGTTTTTCCTCTAAGGTAGTCAAAATCGCTCATTAACAAACACTTGGACATTCTTGTCCAAGCATTCTTGTCCATTTTTGAATTATTCTTGTCTCATCTCTCCTTAGATTTTTAAATATATCTGGAGTTATAGAACTCCGATTCAAGCTAAATCTGTGGCGTTGGAAAGGTAAGACATGAGGCTACAAGTTATACGTTTTGGAAAGAACCCAGTTCTTCCTCTAAGGTAGTCAAAATGGCTCATTAACAAACACTTGAATCAATTGTCATTCTTGTCCATTTTTGGCTATTCTTGTCTCATCTCTCCTTAGATTTTTAAATATATTCGAGTTATAGAACTCCGATTCAAGCTAAATCTGTGGCGTTGGAAAGGTAAGACATGAGGCTACAAGTTAGACGTTTTTGAAAGAACGCAGTTGTTCCTCTAAGGTAGTCAAAATCGCTCATTAACAAACACTTGGGTACATTTGTCCAACTATTCTTGTCCATTTTTGAAGTATTCTTGTCTCATCTCTCGTTAGATTTTTAAATATATCTGGAGTTATAGAACTCCAATTCAAGCTAAATCTGTGGCGTTCGAAAGGTAAGACATGAGGCTATAAGTTATAAGTTTTGGAAAGAACGCAGTTTTTCCTCTAAGGTAGTCAAAATCGCTCATTAACAAACACTTGGACTATTACTGTCCAACTGTTACTGTCCATTTTTGAATTGTTACTATCTCATCTCTCTTTAGATTGTTAAATATATGGAGTTATAGAACTCCGATTCAAGCTAAATACGTGGCGTTGGAAAGGTAAGACATGAGGCTACAAGTTATACGTTTTGGAAAGAACCCGAGTTCTTCCTCTAAGGTAGTCAAAATTGCTCATTAACAAACACTTGGTATGTTACTGTCCAAGCTATTCTTGTCCATTTTTGAACTATTCTTGTCTCATCTCTCCTTAGATTTTTAAATATATCGGGGTTATAGAACTCCGATTCAAGCTAAATACGTAGGCGTTGGAAAGGTAAGACATGAGCCTACAAGTTAGACGTTTTTGATAGAATGCAGTTTTTCCTCTAAGGTAGTCAAAATCGCTCATTAACAAACACTTGGCTATTCTTGTCCACTTATTTGTCCATTTTTGAATGTATTCTTGTCGACCTCTCCTTATATTTTTCACTATATTTGGAGTTATAGAACTCTGATTCAAGCTAAATCTGTGGCGTTGGAAAGGTAAGACATGAGACTACAAGTTATACGTTTTGGAAAGAACCCAGTTCTTCCTCTAAGGTAGTCAAAATTGCTCATTAACAAACACTTGGACGTTCTTGTCCAAGCATTCTTGTCCATTTTTGAGCTATTCTTGTCTCATCTCTCCTTAGATTTTTAAATATATACGGAGTTATAGAACTCCGATTCAAGCTAAATACGTGGCGTTGGAAAGGTAAGACATGAGGCTACAAGTTAGATGTTTTTGAAAGAACACGAGTTTTCCTCTAATGTAGTCAAAATTGCTCATTAACAAACACTTGGACATTCTTTGTCCAACAGTTATTCTGTCCATTTTTGAAGTTATTCTTGTCTCATCTCTCCTTAGATTTTTAAAATATATCTGGAGTTATAGAACTCCGATTCAAGCTAAATCCGTGGCGTTGGAAAGGTAAGACATGAGGCTACAAGTTAGATGTTTTGGAAAGAACCAGGTTCTTCCTCTAAGGTAGTCAAAATGGCTCATTAACAAACACTTGAGCATTCTTGTCCAGCATTCTTGTCCTTTTTTGAGATTATTCTTGTCTCAACTATCCTTAGATTTTTAAATATATCGCGTTATAGAACCCCGATTCAAGCTAAATCTATGGCGTTGATAAGGTAAGACATGAGGCTACAAGTTATACGTTTTGGAAAGAACCCAGTTCTTCCTCGAAGGTAGTCAAAATCGCTCATAAAAAAACACTTGGGCATCCTTTGTCCAGGTATTCTACTTATCCATTTTTGAGGTATTCTTGTGTGACCTCT
>JAGMVL010001886.1:0-66469 GCA_019202695.1 Populus x sibirica
TTCAAAAATGGGCGATGCTTGTTGGAGCCGGTAGGTCCAAGTGTTTGTTTATAAAGCGTTGACTATATTAGAAAGCGAGAAATGGGTTCTTCCTAGACATGAACTTGTAGCATGTTTTACCTTTCCAACGCCATAAAATTCGCTTGATCGGAGTTTTATAACTCCCGAGATATAGTTAAAAATCGATGAGGAGTCGAACGATGAGTTAAGAAATAGACGATGCTTGGTGAGCTGATAACTTATTCCAACAAAATGTTTATGGCTTGTTCATTATATTAAAAGCGAGAAATAGGTTTTAAATAACAGGCATAGAACTTGTAGCCTCATGTCTTACCTTTCCAGCGCCATGTAAATTTCAAGCAAAAGATTGAGTTCCTATAACTCCCGGATATAGTTAAAAAAATGCGGAGAGGTCGGAAAGTATGATTCCAAAAATGGACGATGGCGGTGATGGGGTGATGTGGGGTCCAAGTGTTTGTTTTATGGGCGTTTTGTTTTATGGTAAGCAGTTATAGGTTCTTCCCAAGGCATAGAACTTGTAGCCTCGTGTCTTACCTTTCCAACGCCATAAATTTCGCTTGATCGGAGTTCTATAACTCAGGTCTCGTTAAAAAGCTTAAGAGGAGAAATTCGATGAGTAACAGAGTTCAAAAATGGGCTGATGGTGGTGAATACTTGGTCAAGTGTTTGTTTATGACGAATTCGACTATATTAGAAGCCGAGAAATGGGTTCTTCCCAAAACATAGAACTTGTAGCCTCATATGCTGCCTTTCCAGCGCCATAAATTTAAAGCAATCCAAGTTCTATAACTCGAGATATAGTTAAAAATGGGGAGAGGTGGGAGACGATACTTGATTCAAAAATGGGCATTCATGCAGGTAGAAATGATATAGTCCAAGTGTTTGTTTACGAGCGATTCGGCCTATATTAGAAGCTGAAATGGGTTCTTCCCAGACATAGAACTTGTAGCCTCATGTCTTACTTTTCCAACGCCATAAATATCTCTTGATCGGAGTTCTATAAGCTCCGGATATAGTTACAAGTCGAGATGAGAGGAATCGAATAGTACTTGTTCAAAAATGGGTGACTGCTTCGTTTGGACGATGCCCGGTCCAAGTGTTTGTTTATGAAGCGATTTTGACTATATTATAAGCGAGAAATGGTTTCTTCCCAAAACATAGAACTTGTAGCCTCATGTCTTATCTTTCCACCGCCACGATTCTTTCGTTTGCATCGGAGTTTATAACTCCGGATATAGTTAAAAAAATCTGAGGAGAGGTCAGGCGATCTAGTTTAAAAATAGGCCATGGGAATAGTTGGACGATGTTTCGGTCCAAGTGCTTGTTTATCAGCAGATCTGACTATATTATAAGCCGAAATGGTTTCTTCCCTGAGACATAGAACTTGTAGCCTCATGTCTTACCTTTCCTACTGTGTGCAACTTTCGCTATGCATCGGAGTTCTATAACTCAGGATATAGTTAAAAATGCGAGGAGAGGTCGGGGCAGTAAGGGTTCAAAAATGGACGATGGCGACATGCCGTTGGGCCCGTGCCGTTCCAAGTGTTTGTTTATCAGCGATTCTGACTATATTATTTTGCGAAATGGGTTCTTCCCCAGACATAGAACTTGTAGCCTCATGTCTTACCTTTCCATCGCCATGAATCCCACTTGACGGAGTTCCATAACTCCGGATATCGTTACAAACTTGATGAGAGGATGTGGCGATATGAGGTTCAAATGAATGGACGGTATGGTGGTGGTGGATGGCGGTCCAAGTGTTTGTTTATGAGCGATTATGACTATATTAGAAGGCGAGAAATAGGTTCTTCCCTAGACATAGAACTTGTAGCCTCTATGTTTTACCTTTCCCATCGCCTTCATAAATTTACGCTTGATCGGAGTTCTATAACTCCAGGATATAGTTAAAAATGCGAGGAGGGGAATTCGAGAGCGGTTACAGTTCAAAAATGGGCGGTAACGCGCTTGTTGAATGTTCCTTTGGTCCAAGTGCTTGTTTATGAGCGATTCTGACTATATTAGAAGCGAGAAATAGGTTCATCCCAAGACATAGAACTTGTAGCCTCATGTCTTACCTTTCCAAACGCCATAAATATCGCTTGATCAGAGTTCTATAGCTCAGAGATATAGTTAAAGAATGCGAGGAGAGGTCGACACGGTTATGGGTTCAAAAATGGAGGGTAGGCTGTTGGACGATACGGTCCAAGTGTTTGTTGATCAGAGATTTCGGCTATATTAGAAACAGAAATGGGTTCTTCCCAAGACATAGAACTTGTAGCCTCATGTCTTACCTTTCCAACGCCATAAATTTCGCTTGAATCGAAGTTCTATAACTCCGAGATATAGTTAAAATGAGAGAGGTCGGGGCGTTGTTAGTTCGAAATACATGGTTTTACGGTAGCGGTCCAAATGTTTGTTGATCGAGGCGATTTTGACTATTTTACAAGCTGAGAGTGGGTTCATCCCAAAACATGGAACTTGTAGCCTCATGTCTTACCTTTCCATTACCCCTTAAAATTTGGCTTGAATTGGAGTTCTATAACTCCCGGATATAGTTAAAACTCTGAGGAGAGGTCGAGACGTACCTGATTCAAAAATGGACGGTATCTTCATTGGGCGATTAACGGTCCAAGTGTTTGTTTATGAGCGATTATGACTCTATTAGAAGCCATAAATGGGTTCTTCCCAAGACATGGAACTTGTAGCCTCATGTCTTACCTTTCCAACGCCACAAATTTACGCTTGATCGGAGTTCCATAACTCCGGGATATTGTTACAAATCGAGGGAGAGGTCGGGACGGTAATGCTTAGTTCAAAAGGAGATGGGCTGTAGCTGGTCTAAGTGTTTGTTGATGAGCGATTTTGATTATTCTAGAGAAGCTGCAGCGGGTTCATCCCGAAACACTTGAACTTGTAGCCTCATGTTCTTACCTTTCCAACACGCTTAAATTTGGCAGAGATTAGAGTTCTATAACTCCGAGGATATAGTTAAAAATCTAAGGAGAGGTCCGATATAATAATAGTTCAAAAATGGACGGTAACTTCGGTTAGTGACCGTAACGGTCAAGTGTTTGTTTATCAGAGATTTTGACTATATTAGTAGCGAAGCGGGTTCTTCCCAAAACATAGAACTTGTAGCCTTATGTCTTACCTTTCCAACGCCATGAATATCGCTTGGGTCGGAGTTACATAACTCCGGATATTGTTACAAATCTTGATGAGAGGTGTTGATTGTACCGGTTCAAGAATGGACTGATGGCTTTTTAGTGATGCCCGGTCCAAGTGTTTGTTTATGGCGATTTTGACTATATTACAGAAGCTGAATGGGTTCATCCCAAGACATAGAACTTGTAGCCTCATGTCTTACCTTTCCAGCGCCGTAAATTTTTCTTGAATTGGAGTTCTATAACTCCACGGTATAGTTAAAAATGCGAGGAGAGGTCGACGGGTAGTCAATTCAAAAATGGGCGGTAAGCTGTTGGGCGCTGTACCGGTCCAAATGTGTTGTTTATGAGCGATTCTGACTATATTAGAATCGAAATGGGTTCTTCCCAAACATAGAACTTGTAGCCTCATGTCTTACCTTTCCAACGCCGTAAATTTCTCTTGATCGGAGTTCTATTACTCCAGAGATATAGTTAAAAATCGAGGGAGAGGTCGAGGGGATTAGCGGTTCAAAAATGGACGGTACGGAGTTGGACGGTAACTTGGTCCAAGTGTTTGTTTATGAGCGATGTCGGCTATATTATAAGCGAAATGGGTTTTTCCCAAGACATAGAACTTGTAGCCTCATGTCTTACCTTTTCCAACGCCATAAATTTCTCTTGATCGGAGTTCTATAACTCCGGGATATAGTTAAAAATGTGAGGAGAGGTCACACGGTAACAGTTCAAAAATGGCCATTGGTTAGACATGTATACGGTCCAAGTGTTTGTTGATGAAGGGGATTTTGACTATATTAGAAAGGGAAATGGGTTCTTCCCAAAACATAGAACTTGTAGCCTCATGTCTTACCTTTCCAAAGCCGTAAATTTCGCTTGAATTTGGAGTTCTATAACTCCCGATATAGTTAAATATGCGAGGAGAGGTCGAGACAGTAACGAGTTCAAAAATGGAGTTTCAGTTGTATGTTTTGGTATCGGTCCAAGTGTTTGTTTATAAGCGATTCGACTATATTAGAAGCGAGAAATGGGTTCTTCTCAAGACATGGAACTTGTAGCCTCATGTCTTACCTTTCCAACGCCACAAATTTCGCTTGATCGGAGTTCTATAACTCCGAGATATTGTTACAAATGCGAGGAGAGGTCGAGGGATATGGTTCAAGAATGGGCAGTAATTGGGTGTCCAAGTGTTTGTTAATGAGCGATTTTGACTATATTCGAAACTGAAATTGGGTTCATCCCAAAATATAGAACTTGTAGCCTCATGTCTTACCTTTCCAGCGCCATAAATTTCGCTTGAATTGGAGTTCTATAACTCCGGATATAGTTAAAAATCTAAGGAGAGGGTCGAGGTGCTAACTTGAGTTCAAAAATGGACGGTAAACTGTGGACAAGATACGGTCCAAGTGTTTTGTTTATAAGCGATTTTACTATATTAGAAACAGAAATGGGTTCTTCCCAAGACATAGAACTTGTAGCCTCATGTCTTACCTTTCCAACGCCATAAATTTCGCTTGATCGGAGTTCTATAACTCCAGGATATTGTTACAAATACGAGGAGAGGTCGACACGGTATGAGTTCAAGAATGGGTGATGATAGGTGTTGGCGGTCCAAGTGTTTGTTGATGAGCGATTTTGACTATATTCGAAGCATTATTGGGTTCATCCCAAAACATGGAACTTGTAGCCTCATGTCTTACCTTTCCAACACCATAAATTTTGCTTGAATTAGAGTTCTATAACTCCAGATATAGTTAAAACTGCGAGGAGAGGTCGGATGAGTAACGGTTCAAAAATGGACAGTTAGGGGACGTACGGTCCAAGTGTTTGTTTATGAGCGATTTTGACTATATTAGAAGCGAGAAATGGGTTCTTCCCAAGACATAGAACTTGTAGCCTCATGTCTTACCTTTCCAACGCCACAAATTTCGCTTGATCGGAGTTCTATAACTCCAGATATTGTTACAAATCTGAGGAGAGGTCAGACAGTAACAGTTCAAGAATGGACTGTAACGGTCCAAGTGTTTGTTTATGAGCGATTTTGATTATTCTAGAAGCAGCAGTGGGTTCATCCCAAGACATAGAACTTGTAGCCTCATGTCTTACCTTTCCAACGCCGCAAATTTTGCTTGAATTGGAGTTCTATAACTCCAGGATATAGTTAAAAATCTGAGGAGAGGTAGACGGAACGGTTCAAAAATGGAAGGTAGCTGTTGGACGGTAACGGTCAAGTGTTTGTTTATGGGCGATTCTGACTATATTAGAAGCACAAATGGGTTCTTCCCAAGACATAGAACTTGTAGCCTCATGTCTTACCTTTCCAACGCCATAAATTTCGCTTGATCGGAGTTCTATAACTCCTGATATAGTTAAAAATCTGAGGAGAGGTCGGGACGGTAACGGTTCAAAAATGGTACTTGTTGTGATACGGTCCAAGTGTTTGTTTATGAGCGATTTTGACTATATTAGAAGCCGAAATGGGTTCTTCCCAAAACATAGAACTTGTAGCCTCATGTCTTACCTTTCCAACGCCACAGCTTTCGCTTGCATCGGAGTTCTATAACTCCAGATATAGTTAAAAAAATGCGAGGAGAGGTCGGGCGGTACCGGTTCAAAAATGGACGTAACGGTTGGACGGTGCCGGTCCAAGTGTTTGTTGATCAGCGATTTTGACTATATTAGAAGCGAAATGGTTTCTTCCCCAAAATATAGAACTTGTAGCCTCATGTCTTACCTTTCCAACGCCATAAATTTCGCTTGCATCGGAGTTCTATAACTCCAGATATAGTTAAAAATCTGAGGAGAGGTCAGACGATAACCGTTCAAAAATGGACGGATAGCTGTTGGACGTGCGGTCCAAGTGTTTGTTTATGAGAGATTTTGACTATATTAGAAGCAGAAATGGGTTCTTCCCAAAATATAGAACTTGTAGCCTCATGTCTTACCTTTCCAACGCCATAAATTTCGCTTGCATCGGAGTTCTATAACTCCGGATATAGTTAAAAATATGAGGAGAGGTCGGACAGTAGCGGGTTCAAAAATGGACGGAATGTTGGACGGTAGCGGTCCAAGTGTTTGTTTATGAGCGATTTTGACTATATTAGAAGCAGAAATGGGTTCTTCCCAAGACATAGAACTTGTAGCCTCATGTCTTACCTTTCCAACGCCACAAATTTTGCTTGCATCGGAGTTCTATAACTCCGGATATTGTTACAAATCTGAGGAGAGGTCGAGACGTGCCGGTTCAAAAATGGACGGTAACGTTGGACGATAGCGGTCCAAGTGTTTGTTGATGAGCGATTTTGACTATATTAGAAGCGAGAAATGGGTTCTTCCCAAAACATAGAACTTGTAGCCTCATGTCTTACCTTTCCAACGCCATAAATTTCGCTTGAATTAGAGTTCTATAACTCCGATATAGTTAAAAATTCGAGGAGAGGTCGAGACGTAACAGTTCAAAAAGGGTGGACAGTAACGGTCCAAGTGTTTGTTTATGAGCGATTTTGACTATATTAGAAGCAGAAATCGGTTCTTCCCAAAACATAGAACTTGTAGCCTCATGTCTTTCCTTTCCAACACCAAAACTTTTGCTTGAATCGGAGTTCTATAACTCCGGATATAGTTAAAAATCTGAGGAGAGGTCAGGCAGTAAAGTTCAAAAATGGACATGAACTGATGGACAAGTAACGGTCCAAGTGTTTGTTGATCAAAGATTTTGACTATATTATAAGCAGAAATGGTTTCTTCCCAAAATATAGAACTTGTAGCCTCATGTCTTACCTTTCCAACGCCACAAATTTCGCTTGATCAGAGTTCTATAACTCCAGATATAGTTAAAAATCTGAGGAGAGGTCAGACAGTAACGGTTCAAAAATAGGACGAAGCGTTGGACGTAACGGTCCAAGTGTTTGTTGATCAGAGATTTTGACTATATTAGAAGCAGAAATGGGTTCTTCCCAAAACATAGAACTTGTAGCCTCATGTCTTACCTTTCCAAAGCCGTAAATTTCGCTTGCATCGGAGTTCTATAACTCCAGATATAGTTAAAAATATGAGGAGAGGTCGAGACGGTACTTGAGTTCAAAAAATGGGCTGATGCAGCTGTTGGAGCGATAGCGGTCCAAGTGTTTGTGTATGTGAGAGGGTTTTTATGACTATATTAGAAGCGAGAAATGGGTTCTTCCCAAGACATGGAACTTGTAGCCTCATGTCTTACCTTTCCAACGCCACAAATTTTGCTTGATCGGAGTTCTATAACTCCGGATATTGTTACAAATCTGAGGAGAGGTCAGACGATAGCAGTTCAAGAATGGATCGAACGGTCCAAGTGTTTGTTGATGAGTGATTTTGATTATTCTAGAAGCACAACTGGGTTCATCCCAAAACATAGAACTTGTAGCCTCATGTCTTACCTTTCCAACACCGTAAATTTCGCTTGAATTAGAGTTCTATAACTCCTGATATAGTTAAAAATCTGAGGAGAGGTCGGACGAAGAATGATTCAAAAATGGACGATAAGCTGTTGGACGATAACGGTCCAAGTGTTTGTTTATGAGCGATTCGACTATATTAGAAGCAGAAATGGGTTCTTCCCAAGACATAGAACTTGTAGCCTCATGTCTTACCTTTCCAACGCCACAAATTTCGCTTGATCGGAGTTCTATAACTCGAGATATTGTTACAAATCCGAGGAGAGGTCAGACGGTAACAGTTCAAGAATGGATACGGTTGGACGGTCCAAGTGTTTGTTGATGAAAGCGATTTTGATTATTCTAGAAGCACAAAATGGGTTCTTCCCAAGATATAGAACTTGTAGCCTCATGTCTTACCTTTCCAACGCCATAAATTTCTCTTGAATTGGAGTTCTATAACTCCGAGATATTTTTCAAATCCGGGGGGGGGGGGGGGGTGGGGGCAATGGAGATGTGTTGGACAGTAACGGTCCAAGTGTTTGTTGATGAGCGATTTTGATTATTCTAGAAGCACAACTGGGTTCATCCCAAAACATAGAACTTGTAGCCTCATGTCTTACCTTTCCAACACCGCAAATTTCGCTTAAATTAGAGTTCTATAACTCCTGATATAGTTAAAAATCTGAGGAGAGGTCAGACAGTAACAATTCAAAAATGGGCCGATGGGTTGTTGGACGGTAACGGTCCAAGTGTTTGTTTATGAGCGATTCGACTATATTAGAAGCGAAATGGGTTCTTCCCAAGACATGGAACTTGTAGCCTCATGTCTTACCTTTCCAACGCCACAAATTTCGGATCGGAGTTCTATAACTCCGGATATTGTTACAAATGCGAGGAGAGGTCGGTGATACGGTTAAGAATGGACATACGGTCCAAGTGTTTGTTGATGAGCGATTTTGATTATTCTAGAAGCACAACTGGGTTCATCCCCAAAACATAGAACTTGTAGCCTCATGTCTTACCTTTCCAACACCGCAAATTTCGCTTGTATTAGAGTTCTATAACTCCGATATAGTTAAAAATCTAAGGAGAGGTCGACGATACTAGATTCAAAATGGGCAGTAACGGTTGGACTGATAACGGTCCAAGTGTTTGTTGATCAAAGATTTTGACTATATTATAAGCGAAATGGTTTCTTCCCAAAATATAAAACTTGTAGCCCCATGTCTTACCTTTCCAACGCCATGAATATCGCTTGAATCGGAGTTCTATAACTCCGGATATCGTTACAAACTTGATGAGAAGGTCGAGACGATAACTAGGTTCAAAAATGGACGATGGCGTTGGACGATAACGGTCCAAGTGTTTGTTTAAGAGCGATTATGACTATATTAGAAGCAGAAATGGGTTCTTCCCAAGACATGGAACTTGTAGCCTCATGTCTTACCTTTCCAACGCCACAAATTTCGCTTGATCGGAGTTCTATAACTCCAGATATTGTTACAAATCTGAGGAGAGGTCAGACAGTAACAGTTCAAGAATGGACTGTAACGGTCCAAGTGTTTGTTGATGAGCGATTTTGATTATTCTAGAAGCACAACTGGGTTCATCCCAAAACATAGAACTTGTAGCCTCATGTCTTACCTTTCCAACACCGTAAATTTCGCTTAAATTAGAGTTCTATAACTCCTGATATAGTTAAAAATCTGAGGAGAGGTCAGACAGTAACAGTTCAAAAATGGACGATGGCTTTTGGACAGTAACGGTCCAAGTGTTTGTTTATGAGCGATTCGACTATATTAGAAGCAGGAAATGGGTTCTTCCCAAGACATAAAACTTGTAGCCTCATGTCTTACCTTTCCAACGCCATAAATTTCGCTTGATCGGAGTTCTATAACTCCGGATATTGTTACAAATTCCGAGGAGAGGTCACACGAGTAAGGGTTCAAGAATGGACGATACTGGGCCAAGTGTTTGTTGATGAGCGATTTTGATTATTCTAGAAGCACAACTGGGTTCATCCCAAAACATAGAACTTGTAGCCTCATGTCTTACCTTTCCAACGCCGTAAATTTCGCTTGAATTAGAGTTCTATAACTCCGATATAGTTAAAAATCTGAGGAGAGGTCGACAGCTAACGGTTCAAAAATGGAAAGTAATTGTTGGACGGTAACGGTCCAAGTCTTTGTTTATGAGCGATTCTGACTATATTAGAAGCAGAAATGGGTTCTTCCCAAGACATAGAACTTGTAGCCTCATGTCTTACCTTTCCAACGCCATAAATTTCTCTTGATCGGAGTTCTATTACTGTGAGATATAGTTAAAAATCTGAGGAGAGGTCGGACGATAACGGTTCAAAAATGGACGAAGCTGTTGGACGATAACGGTCCAAGTGTTTGTTTATGAGCGATTCGACTATATTAGAAGCAGAAATGGGTTCTTCCCAAAACATAGAACTTGTAGCCTCATGTCTTACCTTTCCAACGCCGCAACTTTCGCTTGCATCGGAGTTCTATAACTCCAGATATAGTTAAAAATCTGAGGAGAGGTCGAGACGAGCAGTTCAAAAATGGACGATAACAGTTGGACAGTAACGGTCCAAGTGTTTGTTGATCAAAGATTTTGACTATATTATAAGCAGAAATGGTTTCTTCCCAAAATATAAAACTTGTAGCCCCATGTCTTACCTTTCCAACGCCATGAATATCGCTTGAATCGGAGTTCTATAACTCCAGATATCGTTACAAACTTGATGAGAGGTCGAGACGATAGGTTCAAAATGGACAGTAATCGTTGTGACGATGCTGCGACGATAACGGTCCAAGTGTTTGTTTATGAGTGATTATGACTATATTAGAAGCGAAAGGGGTTCTTCCCAAGACATAGAACTTGTAGCCTCATGTCTTACCTTTCCAACGCCACAAATTTTGCTTGATCGGAGTTCTATAACTCCGATATTGTTACAAATGCGAGGAGAGGAGTGGAACGGTTCAAGAATGGTACATGAACGGTCCAAGTGTTTGTTGATGAGCGATTTTGATTATTCTAGAAGCACTACTGGGTTTATCCCAAAACATAGAACTTGTAGCCTCATGTCTTACCTTTCCAACGCCGCAACTTTCGCTTGCATCGGAGTTCTATAACTCCAGATATAGTTAAAAATCTGAGGAGAGGTCGGACGATACTGTTCAAAAATGGACGATAACGTTGACGATAACGGTCCAAGTGTTTGTTGATCAAAGATTTTGACTATATTATAACCGAAATGGTTTCTTCCCAAATATAAAACTTGTAGCCCCATGTCTTACCTTTCCAACGCCATGAATATCGCTTGAATCGGAGTTCTATAACTCCAGATATCGTTACAAACTTGATGAGAGGTCACACAGTAACAGTTCAAAAATGGACAGATGCGCTTGGAGAGTAACGATCTAAGTGTTTGTTGATGAGAGATTTTCACTATATTAGAAGCGAAATGGGTTCTTCCCAAAACATAAAACTTGTAGCCTCATGTCTTACCTTTCCAATGCCATAAATATCGCTTGAATCGGAGTTCTATAACTCTAGATATAGTTACAAATGCTGATGAGAGGTCGAGACGATAGCAGTTCAAAAATGGACGATGGCGTTGGTGACAACGGTCCAAGTGTTTGTTTATGAGCGATTCGACTATATTAGAAGCGAAATGGGTTCTTCCCAAGACATAGAACTTGTAGCCTCATGTCTTACCTTTCCAACGCCATAAATTTTTCTTGATCGGAGTTCTATAACTCCGAGATATAGTTAAAAATCTGAGGAGAGGTCACACGATAACGGTTCAAAAATAGACGTGCTTGTTGGACGATAACGGTCCAAGTGTTTGTTGATCAGAGATTTTGACTATATTAGAAGCAGAAATGGGTTCTTCCCAAAACATAGAACTTGTAGCCTCATGTCTTACCTTTCCAAAGCCGTAAATTTCGCTTGCATCGGAGTTCTATAACTCCAGATATAGTTAAAAATCTGAGGAGAGGTCGGACGATACAGTTCAAAAATGGACGATGCTGTTGGACGATAACGGTCCAAGTGTTTGTTTATGAGCGATTATGACTATATTAGAAGCGAGAAATGGGTTCTTCCCAAAACATGGAACTTGTAGCCTCATGTCTTACCTTTCCAACGCCACAAATTTCGCTTGATCGGAGTTCTATAACTCCGGATATTGTTACAAATCTGAGGAGAGGTCGAACGTATCGGTTCAAGAATGGACATGCTAACGGTCCAAGTGTTTGTTGATGAGTGATTTTGATTATTCTAGAAGCACAACTGGGTTCATCCCAAAACATAGAACTTGTAGCCTCATGTCTTACCTTTCCAACACCACAAATTTCGCTTGAATTAGAGTTTATAACTCGATATAGTTAAAAATCCGAGGAGAGGTCGAGACGATAAGAGTTCAAAAATGGACGATGCATTGGATGATACGGTCCAAGTGTTTGTTTATAAGCGATTCGACTATATTAGAAACGAAATGGGTTCTTCCCAAGACATGGAACTTGTAGCCTCATGTCTTACCTTTCCAACGCCACAAATTTCGCTTGATCGGAGTTCTATAACTCCAGATATTGTTACAAATATGAGGAGAGGTCACACAGTAACAGTTCAAGAATGGACTGTAACGGTCCAAGTGTTTGTTGATAAGCGATTTTGATTATTCTAGAAGCACAATTGGGTTCATCCCAAAACATAGAACTTGTAGCCTCATGTCTTACCTTTCCAACACCGCAAATTTCGCTTGAATTAGAGTTCTATAACTCCTGATATAGTTAAAAATCTGAGGAGAGGTCAGACGATACAGTTCAAAAATGGACGGTGCTGTTGGACGATAACGGTCCAAGTGTTTGTTTATAAGCGATTCTGACTATATTAGAAACAGAAATGGGTTCTTCCCAAGACATAGAACTTGTCGCCTCATGTCTTACCTTTCCAACGCCACAAATTTCGCTTGATCGGAGTTCTATAACTCCAGATATTGTTACAAATGCGAGGGAGAGGTCACAACGTAAAGTTCAAGAATGGATGATAACGGTCCAAGTGTTTGTTGATGAGCGATTTTGATTATTCTAGAAGCACAACTGGGTTCATCCCAAAACATAGAACTTGTAGCCTCATGTCTTACCTTTCCAACACCGCAAATTTCGCTTGAATTAGAGTTGTATAACTCCTGATATAGTTAAAAATCTGGAGGAGAGGTCGGACAGTAACAGTTCAAAAATGGAACGATAGCTGTGAGACGATAACGGTCCAAGTGTTTGTTTATGAGCGATTCGACTATATTAGAAGCCGAGAAATGGGTTCTTCCCAAGACATGGAACTTGTAGCCTCATGTCTTACCTTTCGAACGCCACAAATTTTGCTTGATCGGAGTTCTATAACTCCAGATATTGTTACAAATCTGAGGAGAGGTCGAGGCGGAAACAGGTTCAAGAATGGTATGAACGGTCCAAGTGTTTGTTTGATGCGATTTTGATTATTCTAGAAGCACAACTGGGTTCATCCGAAAACATAGAACTTGTAGCCTCATGTCTTACCTTTCCAACACCGCAAATTTCGCTTGAATTAGAGTTGTATAACTCCGATATAGTTAAAAATCTAAGGAGAGAGTCGAGACGATGAGTTCAAAAATGGAGCGGTAACGGCCAAGTGTTTGTTTATGAGCGATTCTGACTATATTAGAAGCAGAAATGGGTTCTTCCCAAAACATAGAACTTGTAGCCTCATGTCTTACCTTTCCAACGCCGTAAATTTCGCTTGCATCGGAGTTCTATAACTCCAGATATAGTTAAAAATCTGAGGAGAGGTCAGACAGTAACAGTTCAAAAATGGACGATGCTTTGGACAAATGGTCCAAGTGTTTGTTGATCAGAGAATTTGACTATATTAGAAGCAGAAATGGGTTCTTCCCAAAACATAGAACTTGTAGCCTCATGTTTTACCTTTCCAACGCCATAAATTTCGCTTGCATCGGAGTTCTATAACTCCGGATATAGTTAAAAATCTGGAGGAGAGGTAGCAGTTCAAAAATGGACAGAATAGCGGACTTGGACGGTCCAAGTGTTTGTTGATCGAGATTTTGACTATATTAGAAGCGAAATGGGTTCTTCCCAAAACATAGAACTTGTAACCTCATGTGTTTCCCTTTCCAACGCAGCAACTTTCACTTGCATCGGAGTTCTATAAGTCCGAGATAGTTAAAAATGCGAAGTGAGACGATGAGTTCAAAAATGGATAGTAAGCTGTTGGGCGGTAACGGTCCAAGTGTTTGTTGATCAGAGATTTTGACTATATTATAAGCAGAAATGGTTTCTTCCCAAAATATAAAACTTGTAGCCTCATGTCTTACCTTTCCAACGCCATAAATATCGCTTGAATCGGAGTTTTATAACTCCAGATATAGTTACAAAGGCAGATGAGAGGTCGGACAATAACAGTTCAAAAATGGGCCGATAGCTGTAGTGATATCGGTCCATGTGTTTGTTTATGAGCGATTCGACTATATTAGAAGCGCGAAATGGGTTCTTCCCAAGACGTAGAACTTGTATCCTCATGTCTTACCTTTCCAACGCCATAAATTTCGCTTGATTGGAGTTCTATAACTCCGGATATAGTTAAAAATCGAGGAGAGGTCGAGACGTACCGGTTCAAAAATGGACGGTAATTGTTGGACGATAACGGTCCAAGTGTTTGTTAATGAGCGATTCGACTATATTAAAAACAGAAATGGGTTCTTCCCAAGACATAGAACTTGTCGCCTCATGTCTTACCTTTCCAACGCCGTAAATTTCGCTTGATCGGAGTTCTATAACTCCAGATATTGTTACAAATCTGAGGAGAGGTCACACAGTAACAGTTCAAGAATGGACAGTAACGGTCCAAGTGTTTGTTGATGAGCGATTTTGATTATTCTAGAAGCACAACTGGGTTCATCCCAAAACATAGAACTTGTAGCCTCATGTCTTACCTTTCCAACACCGTAAATTTCGCTTGAATTAGAGTTCTATAACTCCTGATATAGTTAAAAATCTAAGGAGAGGTCAGACAGTACTGGGTTCAAAAATGGACGATAACGGTCCAAGTGTTTGTTTATGAGCGATTCGACTATATTAGAAGCAGAAACGGGTTCTTCCCAAAACATAGAACTTGTAGCCTCATGTCTTACCTTTCCAACGCCATAAATTTCGCTTGCATCGGAGTTCTATAACTCCAGATATAGTTAAAAATCGCGAGGAGAGGTCGAGACGATAGCGGTTCAAAAATGGACGATAGGTTGGACGATAACGGTCCAAGTGTTTGTTGATCAGAGATTTTGACTATATTAGAAGCAGAAATGGGTTCTTCCCAAAACATAGAACTTGTAACCTCATGTGTTCCCTTTCCAACGCCGCAACTTTTGCTTGCATCGGAGTTCTATAAGTCCGAGATATAGTTAAAAATGCGAGGAGAGGTCGACCGTAGCAGTTCAAAAATGGATAGTAAGCTGTTGGACGGTAACGGTCCAAGTGTTTGTTGATCGAGAGATTTTGACTATATTATAAGCGAAATGGTTTCTTCCCAAAATATAAAACTTGTAGCCTCATGTCTTACCTTTCCAACGCCATAAATATCGCTTGAATCGGAGTTTTATAACTCCGAGATATAGTTACCAAGGGCCGATGAGAGGTCGGACAATAACAGTTCAAAAATGGACGATAGCTGTTGGACGATAACGGTCCATGTGTTTGTTTATGAGCGATTCGACTATATTAGAAGCGAAATGGGTTCTTCCCAAGACATAGAACTTGTAGCATCATGTCTTACCTTTCCAACGCCATAAATTTTGCTTGATCGGAGTTCTATAACTCCGGATATAGTTAAAAATCCGAGGAGAGGTCGGACGGTAACACTTAAAATGGACGATAACGGTTGGACGATAACGGTCCAAGTGTTTGTTGATCGAGAGATTCGACTATATTAGAAGCGAGAAATGGGTTCTTCCCAAAACATAGAACTTGTAGCCTCATGTCTTACCTTTCCAACGCCACAAAATTCGCTTGATCGGAGTTCTATAACTCCGAGATATAGTTAAAAATCTGAGGAGAGGTCGCCGTACAGTTCAAAAATGGACGATGCTTGTTGGACGATAACGGTCCAAGTGTTTGTTTATGAGCGATTCGACTATATTAGAAGCCGGAAATGGGTTCTTCCCAAGACATAGAACTTGTAGCCTCATGTCTTACCTTTCCAACGCCATAAATATCCCTTGAATCGAGACTTCTATAACTGCGAGATATAGTTACAAAGGGCTGGGAGAGGTCGAGACGATATGATTCAAAAATTGAGACGATGCGCTGTTGACGATAACGGTCCAAGTGTTTGTTTATGAGCGATTCGACTATATTAGAAGCGGAAATGGGTTCTTCCCAAAACATTTAACTTGTAGCCTCATGTCTTACCTTTCCAACGCCATAAATTTCGCTTGATCGGAGTTCTATAACTCCGGATATAGTTAAAAATGCGAGGAGAGGTCGGACGATAACAGTTCAAAAATGGACGATGCGTAGGACGATACGGTCCAAGTGTTTGTTGATCGAGAGATTTTGACTATATTAGAAGCCGAGAAATGGGTTCTTCCCAACACATAGAACTTGTAGCCTCATGTCTTACCTTTCCAACGCCACAAAATTCGCTTGATCCGAGTTCTATAACTCCGAGATATAGTTAAAAATCTGAGGAGAGGTCGGCCGATAACAGTTCAAAAATGGACGATGATTGTTGGACGATAACGGTCCAAGTGTTTGTTTATGAGCGATTCGACTATATTAGAAGCGAGAAATGGGTTCTTCCCAAGACATAGAACTTGTAGCCTCATGTCTTACCTTTCCAACGCCATAAATATCCCTTGAATCGGACTTCTATAACTGGAGATATAGTTACCAAGGCGATGAGAGGTCGAGACGATACTTGATTCAAAAAGTGGACGATGGCTGTTGGACGTAGCGGTCCAAGTGTTTATTTATGAGCGATTTTGACTATATTAGAAGCAGAAATGGGTTCATCCAAAAACATTGTACTTGTAACCTCATGTGTTACCTTTCCAACGCCGCAACTTTCGCTTGCATCGGAGTTCTATAAGTTCGGATATAGTTAAAAATCGAGAGGAGAGGTCGGACGATAACGGTTCAAAAATGGACGATGCTATTGGACGATAACGGTCCAAGTGTTTACTTATGAGCGATTTTGACTATATTAGAAGCGAAATGGGTTCATCCAAAAACATTGAACTTGTAGCCTCATGTCTTACCTTTCGAACGCCGCAACTTTCGCTTGCATCGGAGTTCTATAACTCCGGATATAGTTAAAAATCGAGGAGAGGTCGGACGATAACGAGTTCAAAAATGGACGATAACGGTTGGACGATGGTCCAAGTGTTTGTTGATCGAGAGATTTTGATTATATTATAAGCAGAAATGGTTTGTTCCCAAAACATAAAACTTGTAGCCTCATGTCTTACCTTTCCAACGCCATAAATTTTGCTTGAATCGGAGTTCTATAACTCCAGATATAGTTACAAAGGCGATGAGAGGTCGAGACGTAACAGTTCAAAAATGGACGGTAAGCGTTGGACGATAACGGTCCAAGTGTTTGTTTATGAGCGATTCGACTCTATTAGAAGCAGGAAATGGGTTCTTCCCAACGCATAGAACTTGTAGCCTCATGTCTTACCTTTCCAACGCCGGTAAATTTCGCTTGCATCGGAGTTCTATATCTCCGAGAAATAGTTAAAAATGCGAGGAGAGGTCGAGACGGTAACGGTTCAAAAATGGACGATAACGGTTGGACGGTAACGGTTCAAGTGTTTGTTGATCGAGAGATTTTGACTATATTAGAAGCGGGAAATGGGTTCTTCCCAAAACATAGAACTTGTAACCTCATGTGTTACCTTTCCAACGCCGCAACTTTCGCTTGCATCGGAGTTCTATAAGTTCAGATATAGTTAAAAATCTGAGGAGAGGTCGGACGATAACAGTTCAAAAATGGATAGTAGCTGTTGGACGATAACGGTCCAAGTGTTTGTTGATCGAGAGATTTAGACTATATTATAAGCGAAATGGTTTCTTCCCAAAACATAAAACTTGTAGCCACATGTCTTACCTTTCCAACGCCATAAATATCGCTTGAATCGGAGTTTTATAACTCCGAGATATAGTTACAAAGCTGATGAGAGGTAAGACAATAACGGTTCAAAAATGGACGATGGCTTTGGACGGTAACGGTCCATGTGTTTGTTTATGAGCGATTCGACTATATTAGAAGCGAAATGGGTTCTTCCCAAGACATAGAACTTGTAGCCTCATGTCTTACCTTTCCAACGCGGATAAATATCACTTGAATCGGACTTCTATAACTACGAGATATAGTTACCAAGGCGATGAGAGGTCGAGACGATAGCAGTTCAAAAATGGAAAGTAAGCTGTTGGGACAGGAACGGTCCAAGTGTTTGTTGATCGAGGAGATTTAGACTATATTATTAGCGAGAAATGGTTTCTTCCCAAAACATAAAACTTGTAGCCACATGTCTTACCTTTCCAACGCCATAAATTTCGCTTGATCGGAGTTCTATAACTCCGGATATAGTTAAAAATCGAGGAGAGGTCGAGACGTAACGGTTCAAAAATGGACGATAACAGTTGGACGATAACGGTCCAAGTGTTTGTTGATTAGAGATTTTGACTATATTAGAAGCGAAATGGGTTCTTCCCAACACATAGAACTTGTAGCCTCATGTCTTACTTTTCCAACGCCATAAATATCGCTTGAATCGGAGTTCTATAACTCCGAGATATAGTTACAAAGGGCGATGAGAGGTCGAGACGATATGAGTTCAAAAATGGAAAGTAGCTTTGGACAGTAACGGTCCAAGTGTTTGTTTATGAGCGATTCGACTATATTAGAAGCGAAATGGGTTCTTCCCAAGACATAGAACTTGTAGCCTCATCTTTTACCTTCCAACGCCATAAATTTCGCTTGATCGGAGTTCTATAACTCCGAGATATAGTTAAAAATCTGAGGAGAGGTCGACGATAACTGTTCAAAAATGGACGATGCTGGTTGGACGATAACGGTCCAAGTGTTTGTTGATCGGAGATTTTGACTATATTAGAAGCGAAATGGGTTCTTCCCAAAACATAGAACTTGTAGCCTCATGTCTTACCTTTCCAACACCACAAAGTTCGCTTGATCGGAGTTCTATAACTCGGAGATATAGTTAAAAATCTGAGGAGAGGGTCGACGGTAGCAGTTCAAAAATGGGCCGATGCTTGGTGGACGATGAACGGTCCAAGTGTTTGTTTATGAGCGGTCGACTATATTAGAAGCCGAAATGGGTTCTTCCCAAAACATAGAACTTGTAGCCTCATGTCGTACCTTTCCACCGCTCCATAAATTTCGCTTGATCGGAGTTCTATAACTCCGGATATAGTTAAAAATCTGAGGAGAGGTCGAGACGATTCTAGTTCAAAAATGGACGATGCTTGTTGGGCGATAGAGTCCAAGTGTTTGTTTATGAGCGGTCGACTATATTAGAAGTAGAAATGGGTTCTTCCCAAGACATAGAACTTGTAGCCTCATGTTTTACCTTCCAACGCCATAAATTTTGCTTGATCGGAGTTCTATAACTCGAGATATAGTTAAAAATCTGAGGAGAGGTCAGACAGTAACAATTCAAAAATGGACGATGGCTGGTGGACAATAACGGTCCAAGTGTTTGTTTATGAGCGATTCGACTATATTAGAAGCAAAAATGGGTTCTTCCCAAGACATAGAACTTGTAGCCTCATGTCTTACTTTTCCAACGCCATAAATATCGCTTGAATCGGAGTTCTATAACTCGAGATATAGTTAAAAATCTGAGGAGAGGTCGACGATGCCAGTTCAAAAATGGACGATGGCGGTTGGACGATTAACGGTCAAGTCGTTGTTTATGAGCGATTTGACTATATTAGAAGCACAAATGGGTTCTTCCCAATACATAGAACTTGTAGCCTCATGTCTTACCTTTCCAACACCACAAATTTCGCTTCATCAGAGTTCTATAAGTCCAAATATAGTTAAAAATCTAAGGAGAGATTCGGACGATAACGGTTCAAAAATGGACGATGGCGGTGGGGCGATAACGGTCCAAGTGTTTGTTTATGAGCGATTCGACTATATTAGAAGCGGAAATGGGTTCTTCCCAAAACATAGAACTTGTAGCCTCATGTCGTACCTTTCCCCGCCATAAATTTCGCTTGATCGGAGTTCTATAACTCCGGATATAGTTAAAAATCTGAGGAGAGGTCGAGGCAATGACTGTTCAAAAATGGACGATGGCTTGTTGGACGATAACGGTCCAAGTGTTTGTTTATGAGCGATTCGACTATATTAGAAGCAGAAATGGGTTCTTCCCAAAACATAGAACTTGTAGCCTCATGTCACACCTTTCCACCGCCATAAATTTCGGCTTGATCGGAGTTCTATAACTCCAGATATAGTTAAAAATGCGAGGAGAGGTCGGACGATGCTAGTTCAAAAATGGACGGTAAGCTGTTGGACGATAACTGGTCCAAGTGTTTGTTTATGAGCGGTCGACTATATTAGAAGCGAAATGGGTTCTTCCCAAGACATAGAACTTGTAGCCTCATCTTTTACCTTCCAACGCCATAAATTTCGCTTGATCGGAGTTCTATAACTCCGGATATAGTTAAAAATCCGAGGAGAGGTCGAGACGGTAAGATTCAAAAATAGGACGATGCGTTGAGACGATAGCGGTCCAAGTGTTTGTTGATCAGAGAGATTTTGACTATATTAGAAACGAAATGGGTTCTTCCCAAAACATAGAACTTGTAGCCTCATGTCTTACTTTTCCAACGCCATAAATATCGCTTGAATCGGAGTTCTATAACCGCAGATATAGTTACAAAGGCGATGAGGAGGTCGACGATGCCAGTTCAAAAAATGGAAAGTTGAACCATTGGACGAGTAACGGTCCAAGTGTTTGTTTATGAGCGATTCGACTATATTAGGAACGAGAAATGGGTTCTTCCCAAGACATAGAACTTGTAGCCTCATCTTTTACCTTCCAACGCCATAAATTTCGCTTGATCGGAGTTCTATAACTCCGAGATATAGTTAAAAATCCGAGGAGAGGTCGGAGAGTAACAGTTCAAAAATGGACGTAGCGGTTGGACGATAGCGGTCCAAGTGTTTGTTGATCGAGAGATTTTGACTATATTAGAAGCGAAATGGGTTCTTCCCAAAACATAGAACTTGTAGCCTCATGTCTTACCTTTCCAACACCACAAAGTTCGCTTGATCGAAGTTCTATAACTCCGGATATAGTTAAAAATAGCGAGGGAGAGAGTTGACGATACGGTTCAAAATGGGATGATGCAGGGTGGACGAATGAGTCGGAAGTGTTTGTTTATGAGCGGTCGACTATATTAGAAGCGGAAATGGGTTCTTCCCAAAACATAGAACTTGTAGCCTCATGTCGTACCTTTCCACCGCCATAAATTTCGCTTGATCGGAGTTCTATAACTCCGGATATAGTTAAAAATCCGAGGAGGAGGTCGGAGCCGTAACTTGTTCAAAAATGGACGATGGCAGTTGGACTGATAACGGTCCAAGTGTTTGTTTATGAGCGATTCGACTATATTAGAAGCGAAATGGGTTCTTCCCAAGACATAGAACTTGTAGCCTCATGTTTTACCTTCCAACGCCATAAATTTTGCTTGATCGGAGTTCTATAACTTGAGATATAGTTAAAAATGCGAGGAGAGGGTTGACGTGTAACGGTTCAAAAATGGACGATGGCGGTGGACAATAACGGTCCAAGTGTTTGTTTATGAGCGATTCGACTATATTAGAAGCCAAAAATGGGTTCTTCCCAAGACATAGAACTTGTAGCCTCATGTCTTACTTTTCCAACGCCATAAATATCGCTTGAATCGGAGTTCTATAGCTTGAGATATAGTTACAAAGTTGATGAGAGGTCGACGATATGATTCAAAAATGGACGTGTAGCGTTGGACGGTAACGGTCCAAGTGTTTGTTTATGAGCGATTCGACTATATTAGAAGCGAGAAATGGGTTCTCGCCCAAGACATAGAACTTGTAGCCTCATCTTTTACCTTCCAACGCCATAAATTTCGCTTGATCGGAGTTCTATGACTCCGAGATATAGTTAAAAATCTGAGGAGAGGTCGAAACGATTAACGGTTCAAAATGGACGATGACGGTTGGACGATAACGGTCCAAGTGTTTGTTGATCGGAGATTTTGACTATATTAGAAGCGAAATGGGTTCTTCCCAAAACATAGAACTTGTAGCCTCATGTCTTACCTTTCCAACACCACAAATTTCGCTTGATCGAGTTCTATAAGTCCGGATATAGTTAAAAATGCGAGGAGAGGTCGAGACGATTAGCGAGTTCAAAAATGGACAATGGCGAGGTGAACAGTAACGGTCCAAGTGTTTGTTTATGAGCGATTCGACTATATTAGAAGCAGAAATGGGTTCTTTCCAAGACATAGAACTTGTAGCCTCATGTTTTACTTTTCAAACGCCATAAATTTCGCTTGATCGGAGTTCTATAACTCGAGATATAGTTAAAAATCCGAGGAGAGGTCGAGACGATGCAGGTTCAAAAATGGACGATGAATGGTGTGGACAATAACGGTCCAAGTGTTTGTTTATGAGCGATTCGACTATATTAGAAGCAAAAATGGGTTCTTCCCAAGACATAGAACTTGTAGCCTCATGTCTTACTTTTCCAACGCCATAAATATCGCCTGAATCGGAGTTCTATAACTCGAGATATAGTTAAAAATCTGAGGAGAGGTGGGACGATAGCGAGTTCAAAAATGGACGATGCTTAGTGGACAATAACGGTCCAAGTGGTTGTTTATGAGCGATTCGACTATATTAGAAGCAAAAATGGGTTCTTCCCAAGACATAGAACTTGTAGCCTCATGTCTTACCTTTCCAACACCACAAATTTCGGCTTGCATCGAGTTCTATAAGTCGAGATATAGTTAAAAATCGAGGAGAGGTTGACGATATGATTCAAAAATGGACGATGCATGGTGGACGATAACGGTCCAAGTGTTTGTTTATGAGCGGTCGACTATATTAGAAGCGAGAAATGGGTTCTTCCCAAGACATAGAACTTGTAGCATCATGTCTTACCTTTCCAACGCCATAAATTTTCCTTGATCGAGTTCTATAACTCCGGATATAGTTAAAAATCCTGAGAGTGGAGGTCGATATGCTGATTCAAAAATGGGCCGATGATCGGGTGAGCAATAATGGTCCAAGTGTTTGTTTATGAGCGATTCGACTATATTAGAAGCATAAATGGGTTCTTCCCAAAACATAGAACTTGTAGCCTCATGTCTTACCTTTCCAACGCCATAAATTTCGCTTGATCGGAGTTCTATAACTCCGAGATATAGTTAAAAATCTGAGGAGAAGGTCGGACGAATACTTGATTCAAAAATGGACGTAGCTTGTTGGACGATGCCGGTCCAAGTGTTTGTTTATGAGCGATTCGACTATATTAGAAGCGAGAAATGGGTTCTTCCCAAGACATAGAACTTGTAGCCTCATGTTTTACTTTTCAAACGCCATAAATTTCGCTTGATCGGAGTTCTATAACTCCGGATATAGTTAAAAATCCGAGGAGAGGTCGGACGGTAACAGTTCAAAAATGGGCCGATGGCTTGTTGGGCCGATGCGGTCCAAGTGTTTGTTTATGAGCGATTCGACTATATTAGAAGCGAGAAATGGGTTCTTCCCAAGACATAGAACTTGTAGCCTCATGTTTTACTTTTCAACAACGCCATAAATTTCGCTTGATCGGAGTTCTATAACTCGAGATATAGTTAAAAATGCGAGAGAGAGGTCGAGCCGATAACGAGTTCAAAAATGGACGATGGCGGTTGGACGATAACGGTCCAAGTGTTTGTTTATGAGCGATTCTGACTATATTAGAAGCGAGAAATGGGTTCTTCCCAAGACATAGAACTTGTAGCCTCATGTCTTACTTTTCCAACGCCATAAATATCGCTTGAATCGGAGTTCTATAACTCGAGATATAGTTACCAAAGCGGTGAGGAGGTCGAGACGATGAGTTAAAAATGGACGGTAATTGTTGGACGGTAACGGTCCAAGTGTTTGTTTATGAGCGATTTCGACTATATTAGAAGTAGAAATGGGTTCTTCCCAAGACATAGAACTTGTAGCCTCATGTTTTACCTTTCAACGCCATAAATTTCGCTTGATCGGAGTTCTATAACTCGAGATATAGTTAAAAATCGAGGAGAGGTCGAGACGAGTACTGGTTCAAAAATGGACGGTAAGCTGGGTGGACAATAACGGTCCAAGTGTTTGTTTATGAGCGGTCGACTATATTAGAAGCAAAAATGGGTTCTTCCCAAGACATAGAACTTGTAGCCTCATGTCTTACTTTTCCAACGCCATAAATATCGCTTGATCGGAGTTCTATAACTCCAGATATAGTTACAAATGCGAGGAGAGGTCGAGACGGTAACGAGTTCAAAAAATGGTTGGACGATAACGGTCCAAGTGTTTGTTGATCGAGAGATTTTGATTATTCTAGAAGCCAAGAAATGGGTTCTTCCCAAAACATAGAACTTGTAGCCTCATGTCTTACCTTTCCAACACCACAAATTTCGCTTGAATCAGAGTTCTATAACTCCAGATCTAGTCAAACATCTGAGGAGAGGTCGGACGATAACGAGTTCAAAAATGGGCCGATGCTTGTTGGACGATAACGGTCCAAGTGTTTGTTTATGAGCGATTCGACTATATTAGAAGCGAGAAATGGGTTCTTCCCAACACATAGAACTTGTAGCCTCATGTCGTACCTTTCCACCGCCATAAATTTCGCTTGATCGGAGTTCTATAACTCCGAGATATAGTTAAAAATCTGAGGAGAGGTCAGACGATAGCGGTTCAAAAATGGACGATGTAGCGGTTGGATAGTAACGGTCCAAGTGTTTGTTTATGAGCGATTTCGACTATATTAGAAGCGGAAATGGGTTCTTCCCAAGACATAGAACTTGTAGCATCATGTCTTACCTTTCCAACGCCATAAATTTTGCTTGATCGGAGTTCTATAACTCCGGATATAGTTAAAAATCTGAGGAGAGGTCGAGACAGTAACTGGTTAAAAAATGGACGATAGCGATGTGAACGATAACGGTCCAAGTGTTTGTTTATGAGCGATTCGACTATATTAGAAGCGAGAAATGGGTTCTTCCCAAAACATAGAACTTGTAGCCTCATGTCTTACCTTTCCAACGCCATAAATTTCGCTTGATCGGAGTTCTATAACTCCGAGATATAGTTAAAAATCTGAGGAGAGGTCGAGACGTAAGCTTGTTCAAAAATGGACGATGGCGTTGGACGATAACGGTCCAAGTGTTTGTTTATGAGCGATTCGACTATATTAGAAGCAGAAATGGGTTCTTCACAAGACATGGAACTTGTAGCCTCATGTTTTACTTTTCAAACGCCATAAATTTCGCTTGATCGGAGTTCTATAACTCGAGATATAGTTAAAAATCTGAGGAGAGGTCGAGACGTAACCAGTTCAAAAATGGACGATAAGCTGGTGGACGATACTGGTCCAAGTGTTTGTTTATGAGCGATTCGACTATATTAGAAGCGCAGAAATGGGTTCTTCCCAAGACATAGAACTTGTAGCCTCATGTCTTACTTTTCCAACGCCATAAATATCGCTTGAAACGGAGTTCTATATAACTGAGATATAGTTACAAGGAGGCGATGAGAGGTCGGACGACAGCAGTTCAAAAATGGACGAACTTGTTGGACGGTAACGGTCCAAGTGTTTGTTTATGAGCGATTCGACTATATTAGAAGCGAAATGGGTTCTGCCCAAGACATAGAACTTGTAGCCTCATCTTTTACCTTCCAACGCCATAAATTTCGCTTGATCGGAGTTCTATAACTCCGTGATATAGTTAAAAATCTGAGGAGAGGTCGACACGTAACTGGTTCAAAAATGGACAGTATGAGTTGGACAGTAACGGTCCAAGTGTTTGTTGATCGAGAGATTTTGACTATATTAGAAGCAGAAATGGGTTCTTCCCAAAACATAGAACTTGTAGCCTCATGTCTTACCTTTCCAACACCACAAATTTCGCTTGATCAGAGTTCTATAACTCCAGATATAGTTAAAAATCTGAGGAGAGGTCAGACAGTAACAGTTCAAAAATGGACGGTAAGCGGGTGGACGATAACGGTCCAAGTGTTTGTTTATGAGCGATTCTGACTATATTAGAAGCAGAAATGGGTTCTTCCCAAGACATAGAACTTGTAGCCTCATGTTTTACTTTTCAAACGCCATAAATTTCGCTTGATCGGAGTTCTATAACTCGAGATATAGTTAAAAATCTGAGGAGAGGTCAGACAGTAACAGTTCAAAAATGGACGATGGCGGTGGACAATAACGGTCCAAGTGTTTGTTTATGAGCGATTCGACTATATTAGAAGAAAAAATGGGTTCTTCCCAAGACATAGAACTTGTAGCCTCATGTCTTACTTTTCCAACGCCATAAATATCGCTTGAATCGGAGTTCTATAACTCCGAGATATAGTTAAAAATCGAGGAGAGGTCAGAGAGTACGAGTTCAAAAATGGACTGTAACGGTTGGACGATAACGGTCCAAGTGTTTGTTGATCAGAGATTTTGACTATATTTGAAGCAAAAATGGGTTCTTCCCAAGACATAGAACTTGTAGCCTCATGTCTTACATTTCCAACGCCATAAATATCGCTTGAATCGGAGTTCTATAACTCGAGATATAGTTAAAAATCTGAGGAGAGGTCAGACAGTAACAGTTCAAAAATGGACAGAATGCGGTGGACAATAACGGTCCAAGTGGTTGTTTATGAGCGATTCGACTATATTAGAAGCAAAAATGGGTTCTTCCCAAGACATAGAACTTGTAGCCTCATGTCTTACCTTTCCAACACCACAAATTTCGCTTGCATCGAGTTCTATAAGTCCAGATATAGTTAAAAATCCGAGGAGAGGTCGGTGACGGTAACAGTTCAAAAATGGACGATGGCGGGTGGATGTAACGGTCCAAGTGTTTGTTTATGAGCGATTCGACTATATTAGAAGCGAAATGGGTTCTTCCCAAGACATAGAACTTGTAGCATCATGTCTTACCTTTCCAACGCCATAAATTTTGCTTGATCGAGTTCTATAACTCCGGATATAGTTAAAAATCTGAGGAGAGGTCGAGACAGTACGGTTCAAAAATGGACGATGGCGAGTGAACGGATAACGGTCCAAGTGTTTGTTTATGAGCGATTCGACTATATTAGAAGCAGAAATGGGTTCTTCCCAAGACATAGAACTTGTAGCCTCATGTCTTACCTTTCCAACGCCATAAATTTCGCTTGATCGGAGTTCTATAACTCCGGATATAGTTAAAAATCTGAGGAGAGGTCAGACAGTAACCGTTCAAAAATGGGACGATGCTTGTTGGACAATAACGGTCCAAGTGTTTGTTTATGAGCGATTCCGACTATATTAGAAGCAGAAATGGGTTCTTCCCAAGACATAGAACTTGTAGCCTCATGTTTTACCTTTCAAACGCCATAAATTTCGCTTGATCGGAGTTCTATAACTCCGAGATATAGTTAAAAATCGAGGAGAGGTCGGGACGATGCAGTTCAAAAATGGACAAGATGCGGTGGACGGTAACGGTCCAAGTGTTTGTTTATGAGCGATTCGACTATATTAGAAGCGAAATGGGTTCTTCCCAAAACATAGAACTTGTAGCCTCATGTCTTACCTTTCCAACGCCATAAATTTCGCTTGATCGGAGTTCTATAACTCGAGATATAGTTAAAAATCTGAGGAGAGGTCAGACAGTAACTGTTCAAAAATGGACGGTAAGCTTGTTGGACGATAACGGTCCAAGTGTTTGTTTATGAGCGATTCGACTATATTACAAGCGAGAAATGGGTTCTTCCCAAGACATAGAACTTGTAGCCTCATGTTTTACTTTTCAAACGCCATAAATTTCGCTTGATCGGAGTTCTATAACTCCGAGATATAGTTAAAAATCTGAGGAGAGGGTCGAGACGGTAACGGTTCAAAAATGGACGATAACGGGTGGACGATGAACGGTCCAAGTGTTTGTTTATGAGCGATTTGACTATATTAGAAGTAGAAATGGGTTCTTCCCAAGACATAGAACTTGTAGCCTCATGTCTTACTTTTCCAACGCCATAAATATCGCTTGAAACGGAGTTCTATAACTGCAGATATAGTTACAAAGCCGATGAGAGGTCGAGACGTTAGCAGTTCAAAAATGGACGATAGCGCGTTGGACGGTAACGGTCCAAGTGTTTGTTTATGAGCGATTCTGACTGTATTAGAAGCAGAAATGGGTTTTGCCCAAGACATAGAACTTGTAGCCTCATCTTTTACCTTCCAACGCCATAAATTTCGCTTGATCGGAGTTCTATAACTCCGGATATAGTTAAAAATCGAGGAGAGGTCGAGAGTACGGTTCAAAAATGGACTGTAACAGTTGGACAGTAACGGTCCAAGTGTTTGTTGATCAGAGATTTTGACTATATTAGAAGCAGAAATGGGTTCTTCCCAAAACATAGAACTTGTAGCCTCATGTCTTACCTTTCCAACACCACAAATTTCGCTTGATCAGAGTTCTATAACTCCAGATATAGTTAAAAATCTGAGGAGAGGTCGAGACAGTAACGGTTCAAAAATGGACAGATGGCGGGTGGACGGTAACGGTCCAAGTGTTTGTTTATGAGCGATTCGACTATATTAGAAGCGAAATGGGTTCTTCCCAAAACATAGAACTTGTAGCCTCATGTTTTACCTTCCAACGCCATAAATTTCTCTTGATCGGAGTTCTATAACTCGAGATATAGTTAAAAATCTGAGGAGAGGTCGAGACAGTAACAGTTCAAAAATGGACGATGGCGGTGGACAATAACGGTCCAAGTGTTTGTTTATGAGCGATTTCGACTATATTAGAAGCAAAAATGGGTTCTTCCCAAGACATAGAACTTGTAGCCTCATGTCTTAGTTTTCCAACGCCATAAATATCGCTTGAATCGGAGTTCTATAACTCCGAGATATAGTTAAAAATCTGAGGAGAGGTCAGAGAGTAACAGTTCAAAAATGGACGATAACGTTGGACAATAACGGTCCAAGTGTTTGTTGATCAGAGATTTTGACTATATTAGAAGCAGAAATGGGTTCTTCCCAAAACATAGAACTTGTAGCCTCATGTCTTACCTTTCCAACACCACAAATTTCGCTTGATCGGAGTTCTATAAGTCCGGATATAGTTAAAAATCCGAGGAGAGGTCGTGACAATGTGGTTCAAAAATGGGCGATGGCGGTGGACGGTAACGGTCCAAGTGTTTGTTTATGAGCGATTCGACTATATTAGAAGGAGAAATGGGTTCTTCCCAAGACATAGAACTTGTAGCCTCATGTCTTACCTTTCCAACGCCATAAATTTCGCTTGATCGGAGTTCTATAACTCCAGGATATAGTTAAAAATCTGAGGAGAGGTCGGACGATAGCTTGTTCAAAAATGGATGAATGCTTGTTGGACAGTAACGGTCCAAGTGTTTGTTTATGAGCGATTCGACTATATTAGAAGCAGAAATGGGTTCTTCCCAAGACATAGAACTTGTAGCCTCATGTTTTACCTTTCAAACGCCATAAATTTCGCTTGATCGGAGTTCTATAACTCCGAGATATAGTTAAAAATCCGAGGAGAGGTCGAGAGGAATGCGGTTCAAAAATGCAGTAATGCTGTTGGACGATGACGGTCCAAGTGTTTGTTTATGAGCGATTCGACTATATTAGAAGCGAGAAATGGGTTCTTCCCAAGACATAGAACTTGTAGCCTCATGTTTTACCTTTCAAACGCCATAAATTTCGCTTGATCGGAGTTCTATAACTCCAGATATAGTTAAAAATCTGAGGAGAGGTCGGACAAGTACTGGTTCAAAAATGGACGGTAACTGGTGGACAGTAACGGTCCAAGTGTTTGTTTATGAGCGATTCTGACTATATTAGAAGCAGAAATGGGTTCTTCCCAAGACATAGAACTTGTAGCCTCATGTCTTACTTTTCCAACGCCATAAATATCGCTTGAATCGGAGTTCTATAACTCGCGAGATATAGTTACAAAGCCGATGAGAGGTCGAGACATGACAGTTCAAAATTGGACAGTAACTGTTGGACAGTAACGGTCCAAGTATTTGTTTATGAGCGATTCGACTATATTAGAAGCAGAAATGGGTTCTTCCCAAGACATAGAACTTGTAGCCTCATCTTTTACCTTCCAACGCCATAAATTTCGCTTGATCGGAGTTCTATAACTCCGGATATAGTTAAAAATCTGAGGAGAGGTCGAGACGGTAACGGTTGGACAAGTAACGGTCCAAGTGTTTGTTGATCGGAGATTTTGACTATATTAGAAGCGAGAAATGGGTTCTTCCCAAAACATAGAACTTGTAGCCTCATGTCTTACCTTTCCAACACCACAAATTTCGCTTGATCGAGTTCTATAACTCCAGATATAGTTAAAAATCTGAGGAGAGGTCGAGACGAATGAGTTCAAAAATGGACGATGCAGTTGGACAAGTAACGGTCCAAGTGTTTGTTGATCAGAGATTTTGACTATATTAGAAGCAAAAATGGGTTCTTCCCAAGACATAGAACTTGTAGCCTCATGTCTTACCTTTCCAACACCACAAATTTCGCTTCATCAGAGTTCTATAAGTCCAGATATAGTTAAAAATCTGAGGAGAGGTCAGACAGTAACAGTTCAAAAATGGACAGTAACTGGTGGACAGTAACGGTCCAAGTGTTTGTTTATGAGCGATTCTGACTATATTAGGATTAGAAATGGGTTCTTCCCAAGACATAGAACTTGTAGCATCATGTCTTACCTTTCCAACGCCATAAATATTGCTTGATCAGAGTTCTATAACTCCAGATATAGTTAAAAATCTGAGGAGAGGTCGAGACAGTGATGGTTAAAAATGGACGATGACTGGTGAACAGGAACGGTCCAAGTGTTTGTTTATGAGCGATTCGACTATATTAAAAGCGAGAAATGGGTTCTTCCCAAAACATAGAACTTGTAGCCTCATGTCTTACCTTTCCAACGCCATAAATTTCGCTTGATCGGAGTTCTATAACTCCGGATATAGTTAAAAATCTGAGGAGAGGTCAGACGATGACCCGTTCAAAAATGGACGGAAGCTGTTGGACGATAACGGTCCAAGTGTTTGTTTATGAGCGATTCGACTATATTAGAAGCGAGAAATGGGTTCTTCCCAAGACATAGAACTTGTAGCCTCATGTTTTACCTTTCAAACGCCATAAATTTCGCTTGATCGGAGTTCTATAACTCCAGATATAGTTATAAATCTGAGGAGAGGTCGAGACGATAGCAGTTCAAAAATGGACAGAATGGCGGTGGACAGTAACGGTCCAAGTGTTTGTTTATGAGCGATTCGACTATATTAGAAGCAGAAATGGGTTCTTCCCAAGACATAGAACTTGTAGCCTCATGTCTTACTTTTCCAACGCCATAAATATCGCTTGAATCGGAGTTCTATAACTCCGAGATATAGTTACAAAGCCGATGAGAGGTCGAGACGATATGGCAGTTCAAAAATGGACGTAAGAATCTGTTGGACAAGTAACGGTCCAAGTATTTGTTTATGAGCGATTCCGACTATATTAGAAGCGAGAAATGGGTTCTTCCCAAGACATAGAACTTGTAGCCTCATCTTTTACCTTCCAACGCCATAAATTTTGCTTGATCGGAGTTCTATAACTCCAGATATAGTTAAAAATGCGAGGAGAGGTCGAGACGGCAAAATGGACGGTGACAGAACGGTCCAAGTGTTTGTTGATGAGAGATTTTGACTATATTAGAAGCGAAATGGGTTCTTCCCAAAACATAGAACTTGTAGCCTCATGTCTTACCTTTCCAACACCACAAATTTCGCTTGATCGGAGTTCTATAACTCGGGATATAGTTAAAAATCTGAGGAGAGGTCGGACGGTAACGGTTCAAAAATGGACAGGTAACAGTTGGACAGTAATGGTCCAAGTGTTTGTTGATCGAGAGATTTTGACTATATTAGAAGCGAAATGGGTTCTTCCCAAAACATAGAACTTGTAGCCTCATGTGTTACCTTTCCAACACCACAAATTTCGCTTGATCGAGTTCTATAACTCCGGATATAGTTAAAAATCGAGGAGAGGTCGACAATAATGGTTCAAAAATGGACGATGGCGGTGGACAGTAACGGTCCAAGTGTTTGTTTATGAGCGATTCTGACTATATTAGAAGCAGAAATGGGTTCTTCCCAAAACATAGAACTTGTAGCCTCATGTCGTACCTTTCCACCGCCATAAATTTCGCTTGATCGGAGTTCTATAACTCCGGATATAGTTAAAAATCCGAGGAGAGGTCGAGACGATCTTGATTCAAAAATGGACAGTAAGCTGTTGGACAAGAACGGTCCAAGTGTTTGTTTATGAGCGATTCGACTATATTAGAAGTAGAAATGGGTTCTTCCCAAGACATAGAACTTGTAGCCTCATGTTTTACCTTCCAACGCCATAAATTTCGCTTGATCGGAGTTCTATAACTCGAGATATAGTTAAAAATCTGAGGAGAGGTCAGACAGTAACAGTTCAAAAATGGACGATAGCGGTGGACAATAACGGTCCAAGTGTTTGTTTATGAGCGATTCGACTATATTAGAAGCAAAAATGGGTTCTTCCCAAGACATAGAACTTTTAGCCTCATGTCTTACTTTTCCAACGCCATAAACATCGCTTGAATCGGAGTTCTATAACTCAAGATATAGTTAAAAATCTGAGGAGAGGTCAGACAGTAACAGTTCAAAAATGGACGATGGCTGTTGGACAAGTAACGGTCCAAGTGTTTGTTTATGAGCGATTCGACTATATTAGAAGCAAAAATGGGTTCTTCCCAAGACATAGAACTTGTAGCCTCATGTCTTACCTTTCCAACACCACAAATTTCGCTTCATCGGAGTTCTATAAGTCCAGATATAGTTAAAAATCCTGAGGAGAGGTCGAGCGATAACTGAGTTCAAAAATGGACAGTGGCGGGTGGACGATAACGGTCCAAGTGTTTGTTTATGAGCGATTCGACTATATTAGAAGCGAGAAATGGGTTCTTCCCAAGACATAGAACTTGTAGCATCATGTCTTACCTTTCCAACGCCATAAATTTTGCTTGATCGGAGTTCTATAACTCCGGATATAGTTAAAAATCCGAGGAGAGGTCGAGACGATAACTGGTTAAAAATGGACGATGGCGGGTGAACAGTAACGGTCCAAGTGTTTGTTTATGAGCGATTCGACTATATTAGAAGCGAGAAATGGGTTCTTCCCAAAACATAGAACTTGTAGCCTCATGTCTTACCTTTCCAACGCCATAAATTTCGCTTGATCGGAGTTCTATAACTCCGAGATATAGTTAAAAATCTGAGGAGAGGTCGGACGATGGCTGTTCAAAAATGGACGGTAACTGTTGGACAGTAACGGTCCAAGTGTTTGTTTATGAGCGATTCGACTATATTAGAAGCGAGAAATGGGTTCTTCCCAAGACATAGAACTTGTAGCCTCATGTCTTACCTTTCCAACGCCATAAATTTCGCTTGATCGGAGTTCTATAACTCCGAGATATAGTTAAAAATCTGAGGAGAGGTCGGACAGTGGCTTGTTCAAAAATGGACGATGCTTGTTGGACGATAACGGTCCAAGTGTTTGTTTATGAGCGATTCGACTATATTAGAAGTAGAAATGGGTTCTTCCCAAGACATAGAACTTGTAGCCTCATGTTTTACCTTCCAACGCCATAAATTTCGCTTGATCGGAGTTCTATAACTCGAGATATAGTTAAAAATCGAGGAGAGGTCGAGACGATAACGGTTCAAAAATGGACGATGCTTGGTGGACAATAACGGTCCAAGTGTTTGTTTATGAGCGATTCGACTATATTAGAAGCAAAAATGGGTTCTTCCCAAGACATAGAACTTGTAGCCTCATGTCTTACTTTTCCAACGCCATAAATATCGCTTGAATCGGAGTTCTATAACTCAAGATATAGTTAAAAATGCGAGGAGAGGTCGAGACGATACTGAGTTCAAAAATGGACGGTAGCTGTTGGACGATAACGGTCCAAGTGTTTGTTTATGAGCGATTCGACTATATTAGAAGCAAAAATGGGTTCTTCCCAAGACATAGAACTTGTAGCCTCATGTCTTACCTTTCCAACACCACAAATTTCGCTTCATCGGAGTTCTATAAGTCGAGATATAGTTAAAAATCTGAGGAGAGGTCGAGGCGATAACGGTTCAAAAATGGCGATGGCTTGGTGGACGTAACGGTCCAAGTGTTTGTTTATGAGCGATTCGACTATATTAGAAGCGAGAAATGGGTTCTTCCCAAGACATAGAACTTGTAGCATCATGTCTTACCTTTCCAACGCCATAAATTTTGCTTGATCGAGTTCTATAACTCCAGATATAGTTAAAAATCCGAGGAGAGGTCGGGACGATTAACGGTTAAAAATGGACGGTGATGCGAGTGGACGTAACGGTCCAAGTGTTTGTTTATGAGCGATTCGACTATATTAGAAGCAGAAATGGGTTCTTCCCAAAACATAGAACTTGTAGCCTCATGTCTTACCTTTCCAACGCCATAAATTTCGCTTGATCGGAGTTCTATAACTCCAGATATAGTTAAAAATCTGAGGAGAGGTCAGACAATAACAGTTCAAAAATGGACGAGCGGTGAGCATTGGACGTAACGGTCCAAGTGTTTGTTTATGAGCGATTCGACTATATTAGAAGCGAGAAATGGGTTCTTCCCAAGACATAGAACTTGTAGCCTCATGTTTTACCTTTCAAACGCCATAAATTTCGCTTGATCGGAGTTCTATAACTCCGAGATATAGTTAAAAATCGAGGAGAGGTCGAGACAGTAACGCAGTTCAAAAATGGACGATGGCTGGTGGACGATAACGGTCCAAGTGTTTGTTTATGAGCGATTCGACTATATTAGAAGCAGAAATGGGTTCTTCCCAAGACATAGAACTTGTAGCCTCATGTCTTACTTTTCCAACGCCATAAATATCGCTTGAATCGGAGTTCTATAACTCGAGATATAGTTACAAAGTCGATGAGAGGTCGAGACAGTGCAGTTCAAAAATGGACGATGCTGTTGGACAAGGTAACGGTCCAAGTGTTTGTTTATGAGCGATTCGACTATATTAGAAGCAGAAATGGGTTCTTCCCAAGACATAGAACTTGTAGCCTCATCTTTTACCTTCCAATGCCATAAATTTCGCTTGATCGGAGTTCTATAACTCCAGATATAGTTAAAAATCTAGAGGAGAGGTCGAGAGTAACGGTTCAAAAATGGAGAGTAACAGTTGGACAGTAACGGTCCAAGTGTTTGTTGATCAGAGATTTTGACTATATTAGAAGCGAAATGGGTTCTTCCCAAAACATAGAACTTGTAGCCTCATGTCTTACCTTTCCAACACCATAAATTTCGCTTGATCAGAGTTCTATAACTCGAGATATAGTTAAAAATCTGAGGAGAGGTCGACACGATAGCGGTTCAAAAATGGACGATCGGTGGAGATGATAACGGTCCAAGTGTTTGTTTATGAGCGATTTCGACTATATTAGAAGCAGAAATGGGTTCTTCCCAAAACATAGAACTTGTAGACTCATGTCGTACCTTTCCACCGCCATAAATTTCGCTTGATCGGAGTTCTATAACTCCGAGATATAGTTAAAAATCTGAGGAGAGGTCAGACGATAACCGTTCAAAAATGGACGATGGCCGTTGGACGATAACGGTCCAAGTGTTTGTTTATGAGCGATTCGACTATATTAGAAGTAGAAATGGGTTCTTCCCAAGACATAGAACTTGTAGCCTCATGTTTTACCTTCCAACGCCATAAATTTCGCTTGATCGGAGCTCTATAACTCGAGATATAGTTAAAAATCTGAGGAGAGGTCAGACAGTAACAGTTCAAAAATGGACAGTAACTGGTGGACAATAACGGTCCAAGTGTTTGTTTATGAGCGATTCTGACTATATTAGAAGCAAAAATGGGTTCTTCCCAAGACATAGAACTTGTAGCCTCATGTCTTACTTTTCCAACGCCATAAATATCGCTTGAATCGGAGTTCTATAACTCAAGATATAGTGAAAAATCTGAGGAGAGGTCGGACAATAACAGAGTTCAAAAATGGACGATAACTGTTGGACAAGAACGGTCCAAGTGTTTGTTTATGAGCGAGTCGACTATATTAGAAGCAAAAATGGGTTCTTCCCAAGACATAGAACTTGTAGCCTCATGTCTTACCTTTCCAACACCACAAATTTCGCTTCATCCGAGTTCTATAAGTCCAGATATAGTTAAAAATCTGAGGAGAGGTCGAGACGATAAGAGTTCAAAAATGGACGATGGCTGTGGTGGGCAGTAACGGTCCAAGTGTTTGTTTATGAGCGATTCTAACTATATTAGAAGCCGAAATCGGTTCTTCCCAAGACATAGAACTTGTAGCATCATGTCTTACCTTTCCAACGCCATAAATTTTGCTTGATCGAGTTCTATAACTCCGAGATATAGTTAAAAATCTGAGGAGAGGTCGAGACGATAACGGTTAAAAAATGGACGATGGCGGTGGTGAACGGTAACGGTCCAAGTGTTTGTTTATGAGCGATTCGACTATATTAGAAGCGAGAAATGGGTTCTTCCCAAAACATAGAACTTGTAGCCTCATGTCTTACATTTCCAACGCCATAAATTTCGCTTGATCGGAGTTCTATAACTCCGAGATATAGTTAAAAATGCGAGGAGAGGTCGACAAGTATCGCTGTTCAAAAATGGAGAAGTAGCGTTGGGACGATAACGGTCCAAGTGTTTGTTTATGAGCGATTCGACTATATTAGAAGTAGAAATGGGTTCTTCCCAAGACATAGAACTTGTAGCCTCATGTTTTACCTTCCAACGCCATAAATTTCGCTTGATCGGAGGTCTATAACTCGAGATATAGTTAAAAATCTCGAGGAGAGGTCGAGACAGTAACGGTTCAAAAATGGACGAGAATTGGTGGACAATAACGGTCCAAGTGTTTGTTTATGAGCGGTCGACTATATTAGAAGCAAAAATGGGTTCTTCCCAAGACATAGAACTTGTAGCCTCATGTCTTACCTTTCCAACACCACAAATTTCGCTTCATCGGAGTTCTATAAGTCCGAGATATAGTTAAAAATCTGAGGAGAGGTCGAGACGAAGTAACAGTTCAAAAATGGACGATGCTCGGTGGACAGATAACGGTCCAAGTGTTTGTTTATGAGCGATTCGACTATATTAGAAGCGAAATGGGTTCTTCCCAAGACATAGAACTTGTAGCATCATGTCTTACCTTTCCAACGCCATAAATTTTGCTTGATCGAGTTCTATAACTCCAGATATAGTTAAAAATCCGAGGAGAGGTCGAGACGTAACAGTTTAAAAATGGACAGATAGCGGTGAACAGTAACGGTCCAAGTGTTTGTTTATGAGCGATTTCGACTATATTAGAAGCAGAAATGGGTTCTTCCCAAAACATAGAACTTGTAGCCTCATGTCTTACCCTTCCAACGCCATAAATTTCGGTTGATCGGAGTTCTATAACTCCACATATAGTTAAAAATCTGAGGAGAGGTCAGACAGTAACTGTTCAAAAATGGACAGATGCTGTTGGACACGATAACGGTCCAAGTGTTTGTTTATGAGCGATTCGACTATATTAGAAGCGAGAAATGGGTTCTTCCCAAGACATAGAACTTGTAGCCTCATGTTTTACCTTTCAAACGCCATAAATTTCGCTTGATCGGAGTTCTATAACTCCGGATATAGTTAAAAATCTGAGGAGAGGTCGAGACGATACTGGTTCAAAAATGGACGAAGCATGGTGGACAATAACGGTCCAAGTGTTTGTTTATGAGCGATTCGACTATATTAGAAGCAAAAATGGGTTCTTCCCAAGACATAGAACTTGTAGCCTCATGTCTTACTTTTCCAACGCCATAAATATCGCTTGATCAGAGTTCTATAACTCCAGATATAGCTAAAAATCTGAGGAGAGGTCAGACGATATGAGTTCAAAAATGGACGATGACTTGGTGGACAGTAACGGTCCAAGTGTTTGTTTATGAGCGATTCGACTATATTAGAAGCGAGAAATGGGTTCTTCCCAAAACATAGAACTTGTAGACTCATGTCGTACCTTTCCACCGCCATAAATTTCGCTTGATCGGAGTTCTATAACTCCGAGATATAGTTAAAAATCTGAGGAGAGGTCAGACGATGGCTTGTTCAAAAATGGACGATAGCTGGTTGGACGATGCGGTCCAAGTGTTTGTTTATGAGCGATTCGACTATATTAGAAGAAGAAATGGGTTCTTCCCAAGACATAGAACTTGTAGCCTCATGTTTTACCTTCCAACGCCATAAATTTCGCTTGATCGGAGTTCTATAACTCCAGATATAGTTAAAAATCTGAGGAGAGGTCGGACATGTAACGGTTCAAAAATGGACGATGGCTGGTGGACAGATAACGGTCCAAGTGTTTGTTTATGAGCGATTTCGACTATATTAGAAGCAGAAATGGGTTCTTCCCAAGACATAGAACTTGTAGCCTCATGTCTTACTTTTCCAACGCCATAAATATCGCTTGAATCGGAATTCTATAACTCCGAGATATAGTTACAAAGCTGAGGAGAGGTCGAGACGGTAACAGTTCAAAAATGGACGATGATTGTTGGACGATAACGGTCCAAGTGTTTGTTTATGAGCGATTCGACTATATTAGAAGCGAGAAATGGGTTCTTCCCAAGACATAGAACTTGTAGCATCATGTCTTACCTTTCCAACACCATAAATTTCGCTTCATCGGAGTTCTATAAGTCCGAGATATAGTTAAAAATCGAGGAGAGGTCGAGACGATAACAATTCAAAAATGGACGATGGCAATTGTGGACAAGTAACGGTCCAAGTGTTTGTTTATGAGCGATTCGACTATATTAGAAGCGAGAAATGGGTTCTTCCCAAAACATAGAACTTGTAGCCTCATGTCTTACCCTTCCAACGCCATAAATTTCGCTTGATCGGAGTTCTATAACTCCACATATAGTTAAAAATCTGAGGAGAGGTCGAGACGTAATAGTTCAAAAATGGACGATAGCTTGTTGGACGATAACGGTCCAAGTGTTTGTTTATGAGCGATTCGACTATATTAGAAGCGAGAAATGGGTTCTTCCCAAGACATAGAACTTGTAGCCTCATGTTTTACCTTTCAAACGCCATAAATTTCGCTTGATCGGAGTTCTATAACTCCGAGATATAGTTAAAAAATCTGAGGAGAGGTCGAGACGGTAACGAGTTCAAAAATGGACGGTAAGCGGTTGGACGATAACGGTCCAAGTGTTTGTTTATGAGCGATTCGACTATATTAGAAGCAGAAATGGGTTCTTCCCAAGACATAGAACTTGTAGCCTCATGTCTTACCTTTCCAACGCCATAAATATCGCTTGAATCGGAGTTCTATAACTCGAGATATAGTTACAAAGCTGATGAGAGGTCGAGACGATAACAGTTCAAAAATGGACGATGCTTGTTGGAGAGTAACGGTCCAAGTGTTTGTTTATGAGCGATTCGACTATATTAGAAGCGAGAAATGGGTTCTTCCCAAGACATAGAACTTGTAGCCTCATCTTTTACCTTCCAACGCCATAAATTTCGCTTGATCGGAGTTCTATAACTCCGAGATATAGTTAAAAATCTGAGGAGAGGTCGGACGATAACGGTTCAAAAATGGACGATAGCTGTTGGACGATAACGGTCCAAGTGTTTGTTGATCGTAGATTTTGACTATATTAGAAGCAGAAATGGGTTCTTCCCAAAACATAGAACTTGTAGCCTCATGTCTTACCTTTCCAACACCACAAATTTCGCTTGATCGGAGTTCTATAACTCCTAGATATAGTTAAAAATCTGAGGAGAGGTCGGGACGATAACGGTTCAAAAATGGACGGTAAGATGGTTGGACGATAATGGTCCAAGTGTTTGTTGATCGAGAGATTTTGACTATATTAGAAGCGAAATGGGTTCTTCCCAAAACATAGAACTTGTAGCCTCATGTCTTACCTTTCCAACACCACAAATTTCGCTTGATCGGAGTTCTATAACTCCGGATATAGTTAAAAATCTGAGGAGAGGTCAGACGATAACAGTTCAAAAATGGGCCGATGGCTGTTGGACGATAACGGTCCAAGTGTTTGTTTATGAGCGATTTCGACTATATTAGAAGCGAGAAATGGGTTCTTCCCAAAACATAGAACTTGTAGCCTCATGTCTTACCTTTCCAACGCCATAAATTTCGCTTGATCGGAGTTCTATAACTCCAGATATAGTTAAAAATCTGAGGAGAGGTCGAGACGGTAATGGTTCAAAAATGGACGATGAAGCTGTTGGACGATAACGGTCCAAGTGTTTGTTTATGAGCGATTCGACTATATTAGAAGCGAGAAATGGGTTCTTCCCAAGACATAGAACTTGTAGCCTCATGTTTTACCTTTCAAACGCCATAAATTTCGCTTGATCGGAGTTCTATAACTCCGGATATAGTTAAAAATCTGAGGAGAGGTCGAGACGTAACAGTTCAAAAATGGATAGATAATTGTTGGACGATAACGGTCCAAGTGTTTGTTTATGAGCGATTTTGACTATATTAGAAGCGAGAAATGGGTTCTTCCCAAAACATAGAACTTGTAGACTCATGTCGTACCTTTCCACCGCCATAAATTTCGCTTGATCGGAGTTCTATAACTCCGAGATATAGTTAAAAATCGAGGAGAGGTCGAGACGATAACTGTTCAAAAATGGACGATGCTTGTTGGACGATAACGGTCCAAGTGTTTGTTTATGAGCGATTTCGACTATATTAGAAGTAGAAATGGGTTCTTCCCAAGACATAGAACTTGTAGCCTCATGTTTTACCTTCCAACGCCATAAATTTCGCTTGATCGGAGCTCTATAACTCGAGATATAGTTAAAAATGCGAGGACAGGTCGAGACGATAACGAGTTCAAAAATGGACGATGCTTGGTGGACAATAACGGTCCAAGTGTTTGTTTATGAGCGATTCGACTATATTAGAAGCAAAAATGGGTTCTTCCCAAGACATAGAACTTGTAGCCTCATGTCTTACCTTTCCAACGCCATAAATATCGCTTGAATCGGAGTTCTATAAGTCGAGATATAGTTAAAAATGCGAGGAGAGGTCGAGACGATAACAGTTCAAAAATGGACGATGGAAGCTGTTGGACGATACCGGTCCAAGTGTTTGTTTATGAGCGATTCGACTATATTAGAAGCGAGAAATGGGTTCTTCCCAAGACATAGAACTTGTAGCATCATGTCTTACCTTTCCAACGCCATAAATTTTGCTTGATCGGAGTTCTATAACTCGAGATATAGTTAAAAATCGAGGAGAGGTCGAGACGAGTGAGTTCAAAAATGGACGATGGCGTGTTGGACGTAACGGTCCAAGTGTTTGTTTATGAGCGATTCGACTATATTAGAAGCGAAATGGGTTCTTCCCAAAACATAGAACTTGTAGCCTCATGTCTTACCCTTCCAACGCCATAAATTTCGCTTGATCGGAGTTCTATAACTCGGGATATAGTTAAAAATCTGAGGAGAGGTCGAGACGATAACTAGTTCAAAAATGGACGATGCTTGTTGGACGAGAACGGTCCAAGTGTTTGTTTATGAGCGATTCGACTATATTAGAAGTCGAAATGGGTTCTTCCCAAGACATAGAACTTGTAGCCTCATGTTTTACCTTTCAAACGCCATAAATTTCGCTTGATCGGAGTTCTATAACTCCGGATATAGTTAAAAATCTGAGGAGAGGTCGGACGGTAACGGTTCAAAAATGGACGATAAGCTGGTGGACGGTAACGGTCCAAGTGTTTGTTTATGAGCGAGTCGACTATATTAGAAGCGAAATGGGTTCTTCCCAAGACATAGAACTTGTAGCCTCATGTCTTACCTTTCCAACGCCATAAATTTCGCTTGATCGGAGTTCTATAACTCTAGATATAGTTAAAAAAGCGATGAGAGGTCGAGACGATACGAGTTCAAAAATGGACGTAAGCTGTTGGACGTAACGGTCCAAGTGTTTGTTTATGAGCGATTCGACTATATTAGAAGCAGAAATGGGTTCTTCCCAAGACATAGAACTTGTAGCCTCATGTTTTACCTTTCCAACGCCATAAATTTCGCTTGATCGGAGTTCTATAACTCTAGATATAGTTAAAAATCTGAGGAGAGGTCGAGACGTAACGGTTCAAAAATGGACGATGGCGGTTGGACGATAACGGTCCAAGTGTTTGTTGATGAGAGATTTTGACTATATTAGAAGCGAAATGGGTTCTTCCCAAAACATAGAACTTGTAGCCTCATGTCTTACCTTTCAAACGCCATAAATTTCGCTTGATCGGAGTTCTATAACTCCTAGATATAGTTAAAAATCCGAGGAGAGGTCGAGACGATAACGGTTCAAAAATGGACGATGCTTGTTGGACAGTAACGGTCCAAGTGTTTGTTTATGAGCGATTCGACTATATTAGAAGCGAAATGGGTTCTTCCCAAAACATAGAACTTGTAGCCTCATGTCTTACCCTTCCAACGCCATAAATTTCGCTTGATCGGAGTTCTATAACTCCACATATAGTTAAAAATCTGAGGAGAGGTCGGACGACTAACGGTTCAAAAATGGACGATGCTTGTTGGACGATAACGGTCCAAGTGTTTGTTTATGAGCGATTCGACTATATTAGAAGCGAGAAATGGGTTCTTCCCAAGACATAGAACTTGTAGCCTCATGTTTTACCTTTCAAACGCCATAAATTTCGCTTGATCGGAGTTCTATAACTCCTAGATATAGTTAAAAATCCGAGGAGAGGTCGAGACAGTAACGGTTCAAAAATGGCCGATGCTTGTTGGACGATAACGGTCCAAGTGTTTGTTTATGAGCGATTCGACTATATTAGAAGCGAGAAATGGGTTCTTCCCAAAACATAGAACTTGTAGCCTCATGTCGTACCTTTCCACCGCCATAAATTTCGCTTGATCGGAGTTCTATAACTCTGGATATAGTTAAAAATCTGAGGAGAGGTCGACGAGACTAACGGTTCAAAAATGGACGATGGCTTGTTGGACGATAACGGTCCAAGTGTTTGTTTATGAGCGATTCCGACTATATTAGAAGTAGAAATGGGTTCTTCCCAAGACATAGAACTTGTAGCCTCATGTTTTACCTTCCAACGCCATAAATTTCGCTTGATCGGAGCTCTATAACTCGAGATATAGTTAAAAATCTGAGGACAGGTCAGACAGTAACAGTTCAAAAATGGACGATGCGGTGGACAATAACGGTCCAAGTGTTTGTTTATGAGCGATTCGACTATATTAGAAGCAAAAATGGGTTCTTCCCAAGACATAGAACTTGTAGCCTCATGTCTTACCTTTCCAACGCCATAAATATCGCTTGAATCGGAGTTCTATAACTCTAGATATAGTTAAAAATCGAGGAGAGGTCGACGAGACTAACAGTTCAAAAATGGACGATGCATGGTGGACGATGTAACGGTCCAAGTGTTTGTTTATGAGCGATTCGACTATATTAGAAGCGGGAAATGGGTTCTTCCCAAGACATAGAACTTGTAGCATCATGTCTTACCTTTCCAACGCCATAAATTTTGCTTGATCGGAGTTCTATAACTCCGGATATAGTTAAAAATCTGAGGAGAGGTCGAGACGATACGAGTTAAAAATGGACGATGGCTTGGTGACGATAACGGTCCAAGTGTTTGTTTATCAGAGATTTCGACTATATTAGAAGCGAAATGGGTTCTTCCCAAAACATAGAACTTGTAGCCTCATGTCTTACCCTTCCAACGCCATAAATTTCGCTTGATCGGAGTTCTATAACTCCGAGATATAGTTAAAAATCTGAGGAGAGGTCGAGACGGTAACTATTCAAAAATGGACGATGCTTGTTGGACGATAACGGTCCAAGTGTTTGTTTATGAGCGATTCGACTATATTAGAAGTAGAAATGGGTTCTTCCCAAGACATAGAACTTGTAGCCTCATGTTTTACCTTTCAAACGCCATAAATTTCGCTTGATCGGAGTTCTATAACTCCAGATATAGTTAAAAATCTGAGGAGAGGTCGAGACGTAACGGTTCAAAAATGGACGATGCATGGTGGGACGAACTGGTCCAAGTGTTTGTTTATGAGCGATTTCGACTATATTAGAAGCGAGAAATGGGTTCTTCCCAAGACATAGAACTTGTAGCCTCATGTCTTACTTTTCCAACGCCATAAATATCGCTTGAATCGGAGTTCTATAACTGCTAGATATAGTTACAAAGCTGATGAGAGGTCGAGACGATAACAGTTCAAAAATGGACGAGAATGCTGTTGGAGAGTAACGGTCCAAGTGTTTGTTTATGAGCGATTCGACTATATTAGAAGCGAGAAATGGGTTCTTCCCAAGACATAGAACTTGTAGCCTCATCTTTTACCTTCCAACGCCATAAATTTCGCTTGATCGGAGTTCTATAACTCTAGATATAGTTAAAAATCTGAGGAGAGGTCGAGACGGTAACAGTTCAAAAATGGACGATGCTTGGACGATAACGGTCCAAGTGTTTGTTGATCGAGATTTTGACTATATTAGAAGCGAAATGGGTTCTTCCCAAAACATAGAACTTGTAGCCTCATGTCTTACCTTTCCAACACCATAAATTTCGCTTGATCGGAGTTCTATAACTCCGAGATATAGTTAAAAATCTGAGGAGAGGTCGGACGATAACAGTTCAAAAATGGACGATGGCTGGTTGGACGTAACGGTCCAAGTGTTTGTTTATGAGCGATTCGACTATATTAGAAGCGAGAAATGGGTTCTTCCCAAAACATAGAACTTGTAGACTCATGTCGTACCTTTCCACCGCCATAAATTTCGCTTGATCGGAGTTCTATAACTCCGAGATATAGTTAAAAATCTGAGGAGAGGTCGAGACGATGCGTTCAAAAATGGACGATAGCTGTTGGACGATAACGGTCCAAGTGTTTGTTTATGAGCGATTTCGACTATATTAGAAGTAGAAATGGGTTCTTCCCAAGACATAGAACTTGTAGCCTCATGTTTTACCTTCCAACGCCATAAATTTCGCTTGATCGGAGTTCTATAACTCGAGATATAGTTAAAAATCTGAGGAGAGGTCGAGACGATGTAACGGTTCAAAAATGGACAGATGGCGGTGGACAATAACGGTCCAAGTGTTTGTTTATGAGCGATTCGACTATATTAGAAGCAAAAATGGGTTCTTCCCAAGACATAGAACTTGTAGCCTCATGTCTTACTTTTCCAACGCCATAAATATCGCTTGAATCGGAGTTCTATAAGTCCGGATATAGTTAAAAATCTGAGAAGAGGTTAGACAAGTAACGAGTTCAAAAATGGATAGTAATTGGTGGACGATAACGGTCCAAGTGTTTGTTTATGAGTGATTTCGACTATATTAGAAGCGAGAAATGGGTTCTTCCCAAGACATAGAACTTGTAGCATCATGTCTTACCTTTCCAACGCCATAAATTTTGCTTGATCGGAGTTCTATAACTCCGAGATATAGTTAAAAATCTGAGGAGAGGTCGAGACGTAACTGAGTTAAAAATGGACGATGGCGGTTGGACGATTAACGGTCCAAGTGTTTGTTTATGAGCGATTCGACTATATTAGAAGCGAAATGGGTTCTTCCCAAAACATAGAACTTGTAGCCTCATGTCTTACCCTTCCAACGCCATAAATTTCGCTTGATCGGAGTTCTATAACTCAAGATATAGTTAAAAATCTGAGGAGAGGTCACACGGAGGTAACTATTCAAAAATGGACGATGCTTGTTGGACGATAACGGTCCAAGTGTTTGTTTATGAGCGATTCGACTATATTAGAAGCAGAAATGGGTTCTTCCCAAGACATAGAACTTGTAACCTCATGTTTTACCTTTCAAACGCCATAAATTTCGCTTGATCGGAGTTCTATAACTCCGAGATATAGTTAAAAATCTGAGGAGAGGTCGAGACGATGTACGTTCAAAAATGGACGATGCCTGTTGGACAGATACGGTCCAAGTGTTTGTTTATGAGCGATTCGACTATATTAGAAGTAGAAATGGGTTCTTCCCAAGACATAGAACTTGTAGCCTCATGTTTTACCTTTCCAACGCCATAAATTTCGCTTGATCGGAGTTCTATAACTCGAGATATAGTTAAAAATCGAGGAGAGGTCAAGACGATGCGAGTTCAAAAATGGACGATGGCTTGTTGGACAATAACGGTCCAAGTGTTTGTTTATGAGCGATTCGACTATATTAGAAGCAAAAATGGGTTCTTCCCAAGACATAGAACTTGTAGCCTCATGTCTTACCTTTCCAACACCATAAATTTCGCTTCATCGGAGTTCTATAAGTCCAGATATAGTTAAAAATCTGAGGAGAGGTCGAGACGATAACGCTTCAAAAATGGACGATGGCTGTTGGACGATAACGGTCCAAGTGTTTGTTTATGAGCGATTCGACTATATTAGAAGCGAGAAATGGGTTCTTCCCAAGACATAGAACTTGTAGCCTCATGTCTTACCTTTCCAACGCCATAAATTTTGCTTGATCGGAGTTCTATAACTCCGAGATATAGTTAAAAATCTGAGGAGAGGTCGAGACGATACTGAGTTCAAAAATGGCGATGGCATCGGTGGACGATAACGGTCCAAGTGTTTGTTTATGAGCGATTCGACTATATTAGAAGCGAAATGGGTTCTTCCCAAAACATAGAACTTGTAGCCTCATGTCTTACCTTTCCAACGCCATAAATTTCGCTTGATCGGAGTTCTATAACTCCAGATATAGTTAAAAATCTGAGGAGAGGTCGAGACTAACCGGTTCAAAAATGGACGGTAAGCGTTGGACGATAACGGTCCAAGTGTTTGTTTATGAGCGATTCTGACTATATTAGAAGCGAGAAATGGGTTCTTCCCAAGACATAGAACTTGTAGCCTCATGTTTTACCTTTCAAACGCCATAAATTTCGCTTGATCGGAGTTCTATAACTCCTAGATATAGTTAAAAATCTGAGGAGAGGTCGAGACGGTAACGGTTCAAAAATGGACGATGCTGGTGGACAATAACGGTCCAAGTGTTTGTTTATGAGCGATTCGACTATATTAGAAGCAAAAATGGGTTCTTCCCAAGACATAGAACTTGTAGCCTCATGTCTTACCTTTCCAACGCCATAAATTTCGCTTGATCGGAGTTCTATAACTCTAGATATAGTTAAAAATGCGATGAGAGGTCGAGACGAACGGTTCAAAAATGGACGATAGCTGGTGGACGATAACGGTCCAAGTGTTTGTTTATGAGCGATTCGACTATATTAGAAGCGGAAATGGGTTCTTCCCAAAACATAGAACTTGTAGCCTCATGTCTTACCTTTCCACCGCCATAAATTTCGCTTGATCGGAGTTCTATAACTCTAGATATAGTTAAAAATCTGAGGAGAGGTCGAGACGATAACGGTTCAAAAATGGACGATGCTTGTTGGACGATGATAACGGTCCAAGTGTTTGTTTATCGAGATTTTGACTATATTAGAAGAAGAAATGGGTTCTTCCCAAGACATAGAACTTGTAGCCTCATGTTTTACCTTTCCAACGCCATAAATTTCGCTTGATCGGAGTTCTATAACTCAGATATAGTTAAAAATCGAGGAGAGGTCGAGACGATATGGTTCAAAAATGGACGATGGCTTGTTGGACGTAACGGTCCAAGTGTTTGTTTATGAGCGATTCGACTATATTAGAAGCAGAAATGGGTTCTTCCCAAGACATAGAACTTGTAGCCTCATGTCTTACCTTTTCCAACGCCAAAATGTCGCTTGAATCGGAGTTCTATAACTCCGAGATATAGTTAAAAATTCGAGGAGAGGTCAAACGAGAACCAGTTCAAAAATGGACGATAGCATTGTTGGACGATAACGGTCCAAGTGTTTGTTTATGAGCGATTCTCGACTATATTAGAAGCGAAATGGGTTCTTCCCAAGACATAGAACTTGTAGCCTCATGTCTTACCTTTCCAACGCCATAAATTTCGCTTGATCGGAGTTCTATAACTCCGAGATATAGTTAAAAATCTGAGGAGAGGTCGAGACAGTAACAGTTCAAAAATGGACGATGGCTTTGGACGATAACGGTCCAAGTGTTTGTTTATGAGCGAGATTTCGATTATATTAGAAGCAGAAATGGGTTCTTCCCAAGACATAGAACTTGTAGCCTCATGTCTTACCTTTCCAACGCCATAAATTTCGCTCGATCGGAGTTCTATAACTCTAGATATAGTTAAAAATCTGAGGAGAGGTCAGACGGTAACAGTTCAAAAATGGACGATGGCTTGGTTGGACGATAACGGTCCAAGTGTTTGTTTATGAGCGATTCGACTATATTAGAAGCCGGAAATGGGTTCTTCCCAAAACATAAGAACTTGTAGCCTCATGTCTTACCTTTCCAACGCCATAAATTTCGCTTGATCGGAGTTCTATAACTCCGAGATATAGTTAAAAATCTGAGGAGAGGTCAGACGATGACGGTTCAAAAATGGACGATGGCTTGTTGGACGATAACGGTCCAAGTGTTTGTTTATCGAGATTTTCGACTATATTAGAAGCAGAAATGGGTTCTTCCCAAGACATAGAACTTGTAGCCTCATGTTTTACCTTTCCAACGCCATAAATATTCGCTTGAATCGGAGTTCTATAACTCCGAGATATAGTTAAAAATCCGAGGAGAGGTCGACGACGAACAGTTCAAAAATGGACGAATTGTTGGACGATAACGGTCCAAGTGTTTGTTTATGAGCGATTCTGACTATATTAGAAGCCGAGAAATGGGTTCTTCCCAACACATAGAACTTGTAGCCTCATGTCTTACCTTTCCAACGCCATAACTTTCGCTTGCATCGGAGTTCTATAACTCCGAGATATAGTTAAAAATCTGAGGAGAGGTCGGACGGTAACAGTTCAAAAATGGATAGTAATTGTTGGACGATAACGGTCCAAGTGTTTGTTGATGAGAGATTTTGACTATATTAGAAGCGAGAAATGGGTTCTTCCCAAAACATAGAACTTGTAGCCTCATTTCTTACCTTTCCAACGCCATAAATTTCGCTTGAATTGGAGTTCTATAACTCCGAGATATAGTTAAAAATCTGAGGAGAGGTCGAGACGATAACGAGTTCAAAAATGGACGATGCTTGTTGGACGATAACGGTCCAAGTGTTTGTTTATGGCGATTCGACTATATTAGAAGCGAGAAATGGGTTCTTCCCAAAACATAAAACTTGTAGCCTCATGTCTTACCTTTCCAACGCCATAAATTTCTCTTGATCGGAGTTCTATAACTCGAGATATAGTTAAAAATCTGAGGAGAGGTCAGACGATAACGGTTCAAAAATGGACAAGAAGCGTTGGACGATAACGGTCCAAGTGTTTGTTTATGAGCGATTCGACTATATTAGAAGCAGAAATGGGTTCTTCCCAAGACATAGAACTTGTAGCCTCATGTCTTACCTTTCCAACGCCGCATAAATGTCGCTTGCATCGGAGTTCTATAACTCCAGATATAGTTAAAAATCAGAGGAGAGGTCGAGTAACACGGTTCAAAAATGGACGATGCTTGTTGGACGGTAACGGTCCAAGTGTTTGTTTATGAGCGATTCGACTATATTAGAAGCGAAATGGGTTCTTCCCAAGACATAGAACTTGTAGCCTCATGTCTTACCTTTCCAACGCCATAAATTTCGCTTGATCGGAGTTCTATAACTCTAGATATAGTTAAAAATATGAGGAGAGGTCGGACGGTAGAATGAGTTCAAAAATGGACGATGCGGTTGGACGATAACGGTCCAAGTGTTTGTTTATGAGAGATTTTGACTATATTAGAAGCAGAAATGGTTTCTTCCCAAGACATAGAACTTGTAGCCTCATGTCTTACCTTTCCAACGCCATAAATATCGCTTGAATCGGAGTTCTATAACTCCGGATATAGTTAAAAATCGAGGAGAGGTCGAGACGTAACGGTTCAAAAATGGACGATGGCGATGTTGGACGATAACGGTCCAAGTGTTTGTTTATGAGCGATTCGACTATATTAGAAGCGAGAAATGGGTTCTTCCCAAAACATAGAACTTGTAGCCTCATGTCTTACCTTTCCAACGCCATAAATTTCGCTTGATCGGAGTTCTATAACACTAGATATAGTTAAAAATCTGAGGAGAGGTCGGAGACGTAACGTTCAAAAATGGACGATATGCTGTTGGACGATAACGGTCCAAGTGTTTGTTTATGAGCGATTCCGACTATATTAGAAGAAGAAATGGGTTCTTCCCAAAACATAGAACTTGTAGCCTCATGTCTTACCTTTCCAACGCCATAAATTTCGCTTGATTGGAGTTCTATAACTCTAGATATAGTTAAAAATGCGAGGAGAGGTCGGGACGGTAACGGTTCAAAAATGGACGATAGCATGTTGGACGATAACGGTCCAAGTGTTTGTTTATGAGCGATTCGAATATATTAGAAGCGAGAAATGGGTTCTTCCCAAGACATAGAACTTGTAGCCTCATGTCTTACCTTTCCAACGCCATAAATTTCGCTTGATTGGAGTTCTATAACTCCGGATATAGTTAAAAATCTGAGGAGAGGTCGAGACGATAACGGTTCAAAAATGGACGATATTGTTGGACGATAACGGTCCAAGTGTTTGTTTATGAGCGATTCCGACTATATTAGAAGCAGAAATGGGTTCTTCCCAAGACATAGAACTTGTAGCCTCATGTCTTCCCTTTCCAACGCCATAACTTTTGCTTGATCGGAGTTCTATAACTCGTGATATAGTTAAAAATCTGAGGATAGGTCAGACAGTAACAGTTCAAAAATGGACGGTAAGCGTTGGACGATAACGGTCCAAGTGTTTGTTTATGAGCGATTTCGACTATATTAGAAGCGAGAAATGGGTTCTTCCCAAGACATAGAACTTGTAGCCTCATGTCTTACCTTTCCAACACCATAAATTTCGCTTGATCGGAGTTCTATAACTCTAGATATAGTTAAAAATCTGAGGAGAGGTCGAGACGATATGGGTTCAAAAATGGACGAAGCTTGTTGGACGATAACGGTCCAAGTGTTTGTTTATGAGCGATTCGACTATATTAGAAGCGAGAAATGGGTTCTTCCCAACACATAGAACTTGTAGCCTCATGTCTTACCTTTCCAACGCCATAAATTTTGCTTGATCGGAGTTCTATAACTCTAGATATAGTTAAAAATCGAGGAGAGGTCGAGACGATAGCTGAGTTCAAAAATGGACGATAAGCTGTTGGACAATAACGGTCCAAGTGTTTGTTTATGAGCGATTCTGACTATATTAGAACCGAGAAATGGGTTCTTCCCAAGACATAGAACTTGTAGCCTCATGTCTTACCTTTCCAACGCCATAACTTTCGCTTGCATCGGAGTTCTATAACTCGAGATATAGTTAAAAATCTAAGGAGAGGTCGAGACGAGTAACGGTTCAAAAATGGATAGTAATTGTTGTTGGACAATAACGGTCCAAGTGTTTGTTTATGAGTGATTCCGACTATATTAGAAGCAGAAATGGGTTCTTCCCAAACATAAAAATTGTAGCCTCATTTCTTACCTTTCCAACGCCATAAATATCGCTTGAATTGGAGTTCTATAACTCCAGATATAGTTACAAAGGCGATGAGAGGTCGAGACGATAACAGTTCAAAAATGGACGATGCTTGTTGGACGATACGGTCCAAGTGTTTGTTTATGAGTGATTCCGACTATATTAGAAGCGAAATGGGTTCTTCCCAAAACATAGAACTTGTAGCCTCATGTCTTACCTTTCCAACGCCATAAATTTATCTTGATCGGAGTTCTATAACTCCGAGATATAGTTAAAAATCTGAGGAGAGGTCGGACAGTAACAGTTCAAAAATGGACGAAGCTTGGGACGATAACGGTCCAAGTGTTTGTTTATGAGCGATTCGACTATATTAGAAGCGAGAAATGGGTTCTTCCCAAGACATAGAACTTGTAGCCTCATGTCTTACCTTTCCAACGCCATAAATTTGCTTGATTGGAGTTCTATAACTCCTAGATATAGTTAAAAATGCGAGGAGAGGTCGAGACGATAACGGTTCAAAAATGGACGAAGCTTGTTGGACGATAACGGTCCAAGTGTTTGTTTATGAGCGATTCGACTATATTAGAAGCGAAATGGGTTCTTCCCAAGACATAGAACTTGTAGCCTCATGTCTTACCTTTCCAACGCCATAAATTTCGCTTGATCGGAGTTCTATAACTCTAGATATAGTTAAAAATCCTGAGGAGAGGTCGACACGATAACAGTTCAAAAATGGACGATGGCTTGTTGGACGTAACGGTCCAAGTGTTTGTTTATGAGCGATTCGACTATATTAGAAGCGAGAAATGGGTTCTTCCCAAAACATAAAACTTGTAGCCTCATGTCTTACCTTTCCAACGCCATAAATTTCTCTTGATCGGACTTCTATAACTCCGGATATAGTCAAAAATCTGAGGAGAGGTCACACGGGGAAGGTTCAAAAATGGACGATGGCTGTTGGACGATAACGGTCCAAGTGTTTGTTGATGAGCGATTTTCACTATATTAGAAGCAGAAATGGGTTCTTCCCAAAACATAGAACTTGTAGCCTCATGTCTTACCTTTCCAACGCCATAACTTTTGCTTGATCGGAGTTCTATAACTCGAGATATAGTTAAAAATCTCGAGGAGAGGTCGAGACGATACAGTTCAAAAATGGACGTGCTGTTGGACGATAGACGGTCCAAGTGTTTGTTTATGAGCGATTCGACTATATTAGAAGCGAAATGGGTTCTTCCCAACACATAGAACTTGTAGCCTCATGTCTTACCTTTCCAACGCCATAAATTTCGCTTGATCGGAGTTCTATAACTCCGAGATATAGTTAAAAATCTGAGGAGAGGTCGAGACGAGTAACAGTTCAAAAATGGACGATGCTTGTTGGACGATAGCGGTCCAAGTGTTTGTTTATGAGCGATTCGACTATATTAGAAGCGAGAAATGGGTTCTTCCCAAGACATAGAACTTGTAGCCTCATGTCTTACCTTTCCAACGCCATAAATTTCGCTTGATCGGAGTTCTATAACTCGAGATATAGTTAAAAAGCGAGGAGAGGTCGAGACGATATGGGTTCAAAAATGGACGATGCTGTTGGACGATAACGGTCCAAGTGTTTGTTTATGAGCGATTCTGACTATATTAGAAGCAGAAATGGGTTCTTCCCAAGACATAGAACTTGTAGCCTCATGTCTTCCCTTTCCAACGCCATAAATTTGCTTGATCGGAGTTCTATAACTCCGTGATATAGTTAAAAATCTGAGGAGAGGTCGAGACGATACGAGTTCAAAAATGGACGATAGCTGTTGGACGATAACGGTCCAAGTGTTTGTTTATGAGCGATTCGACTATATTAGAAGCAGAAATGGGTTCTTCCCAAGACATAGAACTTGTAGCCTCATGTCTTACCTTTCCAACGCCATAAATTTCGCTCCGATCGGAGTTCTATAACTCTAGATATAGTTAAAAATCTGAGGAGAGGTCGAGACGATATGAGTTCAAAAATGGACGGTAAGCTTGTTGGACGATAACGGTCCAAGTGTTTGTTTACGGCGATTCGACTATATTAGAAGCAGAAATGGGTTCTTCCCAAGACATAGAACTTGTAGCCTCATGTCTTACCTTTCCAACGCCATAAATTTCGCTCGATCGGAGTTCTATAACTCTAGATATAGTTAAAAATCGAGGAGAGGTCGAGTGACGATAACGGTTCAAAAATGGACGATGCTTGTTGGACGATAACGGTCCAAGTGTTTGTTTACGAGCGATTCGACTATATTAGAAGCGAGAAATGGGTTCTTCCCAAAACATAAAACTTGTAGCCTCATGTCTTACCTTTCCAACGCCATAAATTTCTCTTGATCGGACTTCTATAACTCCGAGATATAGTTAAAAATCGAGGAGAGGTCACACGGTGACTGAGTTCAAAAATGGACGATGTAACTGTTGGACGAGTAACGGTCCAAGTGTTTGTTGATGAGAGATTTTCGACTATATTACAAGCGAAATGGGTTCTTCCCAAAACATAAAACTTGTAGCCTCATGTCTTACCTTTCCAACGCCATAACTTTTGCTTGATCGGAGTTCTATAACTCGAGATATAGTTAAAAATCTGAGGAGAGGTCGAGACGATAGCGGTTCAAAAATGGACGATGCTGGTCCGGACAAGTAACGGTCCAAGTGTTTGTTTATGAGCGATTTCGACTATATTAGAAGCGAGAAATGGGTTCTTCCCAACACATAGAACTTGTAGCCTCATGTCTTACCTTTCCAACGCCATAAATTTCGCTTGATCGGAGTTCTATAACTCCGAGATATAGTTAAAAATCTGAGGAGAGGTCGAGACAGTAACACTTCAAAAATGGACGGTAGGCTGTTGGACAGTAACGGTCCAAGTGTTTGTTTATGAGCGATTCGACTATATTAGAAGCGGAAATGGGTTCTTCCCAAGACATAGAACTTGTAGCCTCATGTCTTACCTTTCCAACGCCATAAATTTTCGCTGGATTGGAGTTCTATAACTCTAGATATAGTTAAAAAGCGAGGAGAGGTTCGACGATAACGGTTCAAAAATGGACGATGCTTGTTGGCAGGTAACGGTCCAAGTGTTTGTTTATGAGCGATTCGACTATATTAGAAGCGAGAAATGGGTTCTTCCCAAGACATAGAACTTGTAGCCTCATGTCTTACCTTTCCAACGCCATAAATTTCGCTCGATCGGAGTTCTATAACTCTAGATATAGTTAAAAATCTGAGGAGAGGTCGAGACAGTAACGGTTCAAAAATGGACGTAAGCTGTTGGACGATGCGGTCCAAGTGTTTGTTTATGGCGATTCGACTATATTAGAAGCGAAATGGGTTCTTCCCAAAACATAAAACTTGTAGCCTCATGTCTTACCTTTCCAACGCCATAAATTTCTCTTGATCGGACTTCTATAACTCCAGATATAGTTAAAAATCTGAGGAGAGGTCACACGGTGACGAGTTCAAAAATGGACGATAAGCTGTTGGACGATAACGGTCCAAGTGTTTGTTGATCAGAGATTTTCACTATATTACAAGCAGAAATGGGTTCTTCCCAAAACATAAAACTTGTAGCCTCATGTCTTACCTTTCCAACGCCATAACTTTTGCTTGATCGGAGTTCTATAACTCGAGATATAGTTAAAAATCTGAGGAGAGGTCGAGACGATAACTGGTTCAAAAATGGACGATGCTGATCGGACGATAACGGTTCAAGTGTTTGTTTATGAGCGATTCTGACTATATTAGAAGCAGAAATGGGTTCTTCCCAAAACATAGAACTTGTAGCCTCATGTCTTACCTTTCCAACACCATAACTTTCGCTTGCATCGGAGTTCTATAACTCCGAGATATAGTTAAAAATCTAAGGAGAGGTCGAGACGGTAACGGTTCAAAAATGGATAGTAATTGTTGGACGGTAACGGTCCAAGTGTTTGTTGATCGAGAGATTTTGACTATATTATAAGCAGAAATGGTTTCTTCCCACAACATAAAAATTGTAGCCTCATTTCTTACCTTTCCAACGCCATAAATATCGCTTGAATTGGAGTTCTATAACTCCAGATATAGTTACAAAGCTGATGAGAGGTCGGACGATGACCAGTTCAAAAATGGACGATAAGCTGTTGGACGATAACGGTCCAAGTGCTTGTTTATGGCGATTCGACTATATTAGAAGCGAGAAATGGGTTCTTCCCAAAACATAAAACTTGTAGACTCATGTCTTACCTTTCCAACGCCATAAATTTCTCTTGATCGGAGTTCTATAACTCGGGATATAGTTAAAAATCTGAGGAGAGGTCACACGGTGACGGTTCAAAAATGGACGAGTAGCTGTTGGACGTAACGGTCCAAGTGTTTGTTTATGAACGATTCGACTATATTAGAAGCAGAAATGGGTTCTTCCCAAAACATAGAACTTGTAGCCTCATGTCTTACCTTTCCAACGCCATAAATTTCGCTTGATCGGAGTTCTATAACTCTAGATATAGTTAAAAATCTAAGGAGAGGTCGACGATAATGAGTTCAAAAATGGATAGTAGCTGTTGGACGTAACGGTCCAAGTGTTTGTTTATGAGCGATTCGACTATATTAGAAGCGAGAAATGGGTTCTTCCCAAGACATAGAACTTGTAGCCTCATGTCTTACCTTTGCAACGCCATAAATTTCGCTTGATCGGAGTTCTATAACTCCGGATATAGTTAAAAATATGAGGAGAGGTCGGACGGTAACAGTTCAAAAATGGAAAGTAACAGTTGGATAGTAACGGTCCAAGTGTTTGTTGATCAGAGATTTTGATTATATTATAATCAGAAATGGTTTCTTCCGAAAACATAAAACTTGTAGCCTCATGTCTTACCTTTCCAACTCCATAAATATCGCTTGAATCGGAGTTCTATAACTCCGAGATATAGTTACAAAATCTGATGAGAGGTCGAGACGGTAACGGTTCAAAAATGGACGATGCTGTTGGACAATAACGGTCCAAGTGTTTGTTTATGAGCGATTCGACTATATTAGAAGCGAGAAATGGGTTCTTCCCAAAACATAGAACTTGTAGCCACATGTCTTACCTTTCCAACGCCGTAACTTTCGCTTGCATCGAAGTTCTATAACTCCAGATATAGTTAAAAATCTAAGGCGAGATCACACAGTAACAGTTCAAAAATGGATAGTAATTGTTGGACAAGATACCGGTCCAAGTGTTTGTTGATCAGAGATTCTGACTATATTATAAGCAGAAATGGTTTCTTCCCAAAACATAAAACTTGTAGCCTCATGTCTTACCTTTCCAACGCCATAAATATCGCTTGAATCGGAGTTCTATAACTCCGAGATATAGTTAGGAAAGCTGCGATGAGAGGTCGGACAGTAACGGTTCAAAAATGGACGATAACTTGTTGGACGATAACGGTCCAAGTGTTTGTTTATGAGCGATTCTGACTATATTAGAAGCTGAAATGGGTTCTTCCCAAAACATAAAACTTGTAGCCTCATGTCTTACCTTTCCAACGCCGTAACTTTCGCTTGCATCGAAGTTCTATAACTCCAGATATAGTTAAAAATCTAAGGCGAGGTCACACGTAACTGAGTTCAAAAATGGATAGTAATTGTTGGACGAAGAAACGGTCCAAGTGTTTGTTGATCGAGAGATTTTGACTATATTATAAGCAGAAATGGTTTCTTCCCAAAACATAAAACTTGTAGCCTCATGTCTTACCTTTCCAACGCCATAAATATCGCTTGAATCGGAGTTCTATAACTCCAGATATAGTTACAAAGCTGATGAGAGGTCGAGACGATAACAGTTCAAAAATGGACGATGGCTGTTGGACGTAACGGTCCAAGTGTTTGTTTATGAACGATTCTGACTATATTAGAAGCAGAAATGGGTTCTTCCCAACACATAGAACTTGTAGCCTCATGTCTTACCTTTCCAACGCCACAAATTTTGCTTGATCGGAGTTCTATAACTCCAGATATAGTTACAAAGCTGATGAGAGGTCGAGACGATAACGGTTCAAAAATGGACGGTAATCTGTTGGACAAGAACGGTCCAAGTGTTTGTTTATGAGCGATTCGACTATATTAGAAGCTGAAATGGGTTCTTCCCAAAACATAGAACTTGTAGCCTCATGTCTTACCTTTCCAACGCCGTAACTTTCGCTTGCATCGAAGTTCTATAACTCCAGATATAGTTAAAAATCTAAGGCGAGGTCACACAGTAACAGTTCAAAAATGGATAGTAATTGTTGGACAGTAACGGTCCAAGTGTTTGTTGATCAGAGATTGTGACTATATTATAAGCAGAAATGGTTTCTTCCCAAAACATAAAACTTGTAGCCTCATGTCTTACCTTTCCAACGCCATAAATATCGCTTGATCGGAGTTCTATAACTCCGGATATAGTTAGAAAGCCGATGAGAGGTCGAGACGATACATGAGTTCAAAAATGGACGAAGCGATGTTGGACAGTAACGGTCCAAGTGTTTGTTTATGAGCGATTCCCGACTATATTACAAGCGAGAAATGGGTTCTTCCCAAAACATAGAACTTGTAGCCTCATGTCTTACCTTTCCAACGCCATAAATTTCTCTTGATCGGAGTTCTATAACTCCGAGATATAGTTAAAAATCTGAGGAGAGGTCACACGATAACAGTTCAAAAATGGACGATGCTTGTTGGAGAGTAACGATCTAAGTGTTTGTTGATCAGAGATTTTCACTATATTAGAAGCGAAATGGGTTCTTCCCAAAACATAAAACTTGTAGCCTCATGTCTTACCTTTCCAACGCCATAAATATCGCTTGAATCGGAGTTCTATAACTCCGAGATATAGTTACAAAGGCGATGAGAGGTCGACGATAATAGAGTTCAAAAATGGACGAAGCATTGTTGGACGATAACGGTCCAAGTGTTTGTTTATGAGCGATTCGACTATATTACAAGCAAAAATGGGTTCTTCCCAAGACATAGAACTTGTAGCCTCATGTCTTACCTTTCCAACGCCATAAATTTCGCTTGATCGGAGTTCTATAACTCCGAGATATAGTTAAAAATCGAGGAGAGGTCGGACGATAACGGTTCAAAAATGGACGATAGCTTGTTGGACAGTAACGGTCCAAGTGTTTGTTGATCGAGAGATTGTGATTATATTATAAGCGAGAAATGGTTTCTTCCCAAAACATAAAACTTGTAGCCTCATGTCTTACCTTTCCAACGCCATAAATATCGCTTGAATCGGAGTTCTATAACTCCGAGATATAGTTACAAAGGCGATGAGAGGTCGACACGGTAACAGTTCAAAAATGGACGATCGTTGGACGATAACGGTCCAAGTGTTTGTTTATGAGCGATGCCGACTATATTAGAAGCGGAAATGGGTTCTTCCCGGAACATAGAACTTGTAGCCTCATGCCTTACCTTTCCAATGCCGCAAATTAAGCTTGCATCGGAGTTCTATAACTCCGGATATAGTTAAAAATCTGAGGAGAGGTCGGACATTAACGGTTCAAAAATGGACGATGGCTGTTGGACGTAACGGTCCAAGTGTTTGTTTATGAGCGATTCGACTATATTAGAAGCGAGAAATGGGTTCTTCCTAAAACATAGAACTTGTAGCCTCATGTCTTACCTTTCCAACGCCACAAATTTCGCTTGATCGGAGTTCTATAACTCCGAGATATAGTTAAAAATCTGAGGAGAGGTCGGCGATTAACGGTTCCAAAAATGGACGATGATTGTTGGACGTAAAAGGTCCAAGTGTTTGTTTATGAGCGATTCTTACTATATTAGAAGCAGAAATGGGTTCTTCCCAAGACATAGAACTTGTAGCCTCATGTCTTACCTTTCCAACGCCATAAATTTCGCTTGATAGGAGTTCTATAACTCCAGATATAGTTAAAAATCTGAGGAGAGGTCGAGACGATTCTGAGTTCAAAAATGGACGATAAGCTGTTGGACGATAACGATCCAAGTGTTTGTTTATGAGCGATTCTGACTATATTTCAAGTAGAAATGGGTTCTTCCCAAGACATAGAATTTGTAGCCTCATGTTTTACCTTTCCAACGCCACAAATTTTGCTTGCATCGGAGTTCTATAACTCCGGGATATAGTTAAAAATCCGAGGAGAGGTCATACAGGTAACGGTTCAAAAATGGACGGTAAGCTGTTGGACGATAACGGTCCAAGTGTTTGTTTATGAGCGAGTCGACTATATTAGAAGCAGAAATGGGTTCTTCCCAAGACATAGAACTTGTAGCCTCATGTCTTACCTTTCCAAAGCCATAAATTTCGCTTGATCGGAGTTCTATAACTCGAGATATAGTTAAAAATCTGAGTAGAGGTCGAGACAAGATAGCAGTTCAAAAATGGGGACAAGCATTGGGTTGGGATAACGGTCCAAGTGTTTGTTTATGAGCGATTCGACTATATTAGAAGCAGAAATGGGTTTTTCCCAAGACATAGAACTTGTAGCCTCATGTCTTACCTTTCCAACGCCATAAATTTCGCTTGATCGGAGTTCTGTAACTCTAGATATAGTTAAAAATCTGAGGAGAGGTCGACAAGATATGAGTTCAAAAATGGACGGAATCGTTGGACGTAACGGTCCAAGTGTTTGTTTATGAGCGATTTCGACTATATTAGAAGCGAGAAATGGGTTCTTCCCAAAACATAGAACTTGTAGCCTCATGTCTTACCTTTCCAACGCCGCAAATGTCGCTTGCATCGGAGTTCTATAACTCCGAGATATAGTTAAAAATTTGAGCGAGAGGTCGAGACAGTTATATTTCAAAAATGGACGATGCGTTGGACGATAACGGTCCAAGTGTTTGTTTATGAGCGATTCGACTATATTAGAAGCGAGAAATGGGTTCTTCCCAAAACATAGAACTTGTAGCCACATGTCTTACCTTTCCAACGCCGTAACTTTCGCTTGCATCGAAGTTCTATAACTCCAGATATAGTTAAAAATCTAAGGCGAGATCACACAGTAACAGTTCAAAAATGGATAGTAATTGTTGGACAGTAACGGTCCAAGTGTTTGTTGATCAGAGATTCTGACTATATTATAAGCAGAAATGGTTTCTTCCCAAAACATAAAACTTGTAGCCTCATGTCTTACCTTTCCAACGCCATAAATATCGCTTGAATCGGAGTTCTATAACTCCGGATATAGTTAGAAAAGCTGATGAGAGGTCGAGACGATGTGATTCAAAAATGGACGATGCTTGTTGGGACGATAACGGTCCAAGTGTTTGTTTATGAGCGATTCGACAATATTAGAAGCTGAAATGGGTTCTTCCCAAAACATAAAACTTGTAGCCTCATGTCTTACCTTTCCAACGCCGTAACTTTCGCTTGCATCGAAGTTCTATAACTCCAGATATAGTTAAAAATCTAAGGCGAGGTCACACAGTAACAGTTCAAAAATGGATAGTAATTGTTGGACAATAACGGTCCAAGTGTTTGTTGATCAGAGATTTTGACTATATTATAAGCAGAAATGGTTTCTTCCCAAAACATAAAACTTGTAGCCTCATGTCTTACCTTTCCAACGCCATAAATATCGCTTGAATCGGAGTTCTATAACTCCGAGATATAGTTACAAAGCGATGAGAGGTCGAGACGATACAGTTCAAAAATGGACGATAATTGTTGGACAAGGTAACGGTCCAAGTGTTTGTTTATGAACGATTTCGACTATATTAGAAGCGAAATGGGTTCTTCCCAACACATAGAACTTGTAGCCTCATGTCTTACCTTTCCAACGCCACAAATTTTGCTTGATCGGAGTTCTATAACTCCGGATATAGTTACAAAGGCGATGAGAGGTCGGATATGAGTTCAAAAATGGACGATAGCTTGTTGGACGATAACGGTCCAAGTGTTTGTTTATGAGCGATTCTGACTATATTAGAAGCTGAAATGGGTTCTTCCCAAAACATAGAACTTGTAGCCTCATGTCTTACCTTTCCAACGCCGTAACTTTCGCTTGCATCGAAGTTCTATAACTCCAGATATAGTTAAAAATCTAAGGCGAGGTCACACGATACCAGTTCAAAAATGGATAGTAATTGTTGGACGATAACGGTCCAAGTGTTTGTTGATCGGAGATTTTGACTATATTATAAGCGGAAATGGTTTCTTCCCAAAACATAAAACTTGTAGCCTCATGTCTTACCTTTCCAACGCCATAAATATCGCTTGAATCGGAGTTCTATAACTCCGAGATATAGTTAGAAAAGCTGATGAGAGGTCGAGACGAATGAGTTCAAAAATGGGACGATGCTTGTTGGACGATAGCGGTCCAAGTGTTTGTTTATGAGCGATTCTGACTATATTACAAGCAGAAATGGGTTCTTCCCAAAACATAGAACTTGTAGCCTCATGTCTTACCTTTCCAACGCCATAAATTTCTCTTGATCGGAGTTCTATAACTCCAGATATAGTTAAAAATCTGAGGAGAGGTCACACGAGTACACGTTCAAAAATGGACGATGGCTGTTGGAGAGTAACGATCTAAGTGTTTGTTGATCAGAGATTTTCACTATATTAGAAGCAGAAATGGGTTCTTCCCAAAACATAAAACTTGTAGCCTCATGTCTTACCTTTCCAACGCCATAAATATCGCTTGAATCGGAGTTCTATAACTCCAGATATAGTTACAAAGTGATGAGGAGAGGTCGACGATAACAGTTCAAAAATGGACGATGCATGTTGGACGATAACGGTCCAAGTGTTTGTTTATGAGCGATTCGACTATATTACAAGCAGAAATGGGTTCTTCCCAAGACATAGAACTTGTAGCCTCATGTCTTACCTTTCCAACGCCATAAATTTCGCTTGATCGGAGTTCTATAACTCCGGATATAGTTAAAAATCCGAGGAGAGGTCGACGATATACTGATTCAAAAATGGATAAGAATGTTGGACAATAACGGTCCAAGTGTTTGTTGATCGAGAGATTGTGATTATATTATAAGCGAGAAATGGTTTCTTCCCAAAACATAAAACTTGTAGCCTCATGTCTTACCTTTCCAACGCCATAAATATCGCTTGAATCGGAGTTCTATAACTCCGGATATAGTTACAAAGGCTGATGAGAGGTCGAGACAAGTAACAGTTCAAAAATGGACGATGCTTGTTGGACAGTAACGGTCCAAGTGTTTGTTTATGAGCGATGCCGACTATATTAGAAGCAGAAATGGGTTCTTCCCAGAACATAGAACTTGTAGCCTCATGCCTTACCTTTCCAACGCCGCAAATTAAGCTTGCATCGGAGTTCTATAACTCCGGATATAGTTAAAAATCTGAGGAGAGGTCGGACATTAACGGTTCAAAAATGGACGGTAAGCTGTTGGACGGTAACGGTCCAAGTGTTTGTTTATGAGCGATTTCGACTATATTAGAAGCGAGAAATGGGTTCTTCCTAAAACATAGAACTTGTAGCCTCATGTCTTACCTTTCCAACGCCACAAATTTCGCTTGATCGGAGTTCTATAACTCCGGATATAGTTAAAAATCTGAGGAGAGGTCGACGACGATTGGTTCAAAAATGGACGATGCTTGTTGGACGGTAAAGGTCAAGTGTTTGTTTATGAGCGATTCTTACTATATTAGAAGCGAGAAATGGGTTCTTCCAACCCTTCTATTTATAAAGGTGGGGGGGAGTATAGGGGTTTTGGACGTTAACGATCCAAGTGTTTGTTTATGAGCGATTCTGACTATATTTCAAGTAGAAATGGGTTCTTCCCAAGACATAGAACTTGTAGCCTCATGTTTTACCTTTCCAACGCCACAAATTTTGCTTGCATCGGAGTTCTATAACTCCAGATATAGTTAAAAATCTGAGGAGAGGTCATACGATAACTGATTCAAAAATGGATGGTAAGCGTCGGACGATAACGGTCCAAGTGTTTGTTTATGAGCGATTCCGACTATATTAGAAGCGAGAAATGGGTTCTTCCCAAGACATAGAACTTGTAGCCTCATGTCTTACCTTTCCAAAGCCATAAATTTCGCTTGATCGGAGTTCTATAACTCTAGATATAGTTAAAAATCTGAGTAGAGGTCGAGACGATGAGGTTCAAAAATGGGCGGAATGCTTGTTGGACGATAGCGGTCCAAGTGTTTGTTTATGAGCGATTTCGACTATATTAGAAGCGAGAAATGGGTTTTTCCCAAGACATAGAACTTGTAGCCTCATGTCTTACCTTTCCAACGCCATAAATTTTGCTTGATCGGAGTTCTATAACTCTAGATATAGTTAAAAATCTGAGGAGAGGTCGAGACGATAGCGGTTCAAAAATGGACGATGGCTTGTTGGCAGTAACGGTCCAAGTGTTTGTTTATGAGCGGTCGACTATATTACAAGCAGAAATGGGTTTTTCCCAAAACGTAGAACTTGTAGCCTCATGTCTTACCTTTCCAACGCCGCAAATGTCGCTTGCATCGGAGTTCTATAACTCCGAGATATAGTTAAAAATCTGAGGAGAGGTCGAGACGGTAATATTTCAAAAATGGACGATAAGCTGTTGGACGATAACGGTCCAAGTGTTTGTTTATGAGCGATTCGACTATATTAGAAGCGAGAAATGGGTTCTTCCCAAAACATAGAACTTGTAGCCACATGTCTTACCTTTCCAACGCCGTAACTTTCGCTTGCATCGAAGTTCTATAACTCCGAGATATAGTTAAAAATCTAAGGCGAGATCACACGATAAGTTCAAAAATGGATAGTAATTGTTGGACGGATAACGGTCCAAGTGTTTGTTGATCAGAGATTCGACTATATTATAAGCAGAAATGGTTTCTTCCCAAAACATAAAACTTGTAGCCTCATGTCTTACCTTTCCAACGCCATAAATATCGCTTGAATCGGAGTTCTATAACTCCAGGATATAGTTAGAAAGCTGATGAGAGGTCGAGACAGTAACAGTTCAAAAATGGACGGTAAGCTTGTTGGACGATAACGGTCCAAGTGTTTGTTTATGAGCGTTCGACTATATTAGAAGCTGAAATGGGTTCTTCCCAAAACATAAAACTTGTAGCCTCATGTCTTACCTTTCCAACGCCAGTAACTTTCGCTTGCATCGAAGTTCTATAACTCCGAGATATAGTTAAAAATCTAAGGCGAGGTCACACGAGTAACAGTTCAAAAATGGATAGTAATTGTTGGGCGATAACGGTCCAAGTGTTTGTTGATCAGAGATTTTGACTATATTATAAGCAGAAATGGTTTCTTCCCAAAACATAAAACTTGTAGCCTCATGTCTTACCTTTCCAACGTCAATAAGCTTGAATCGGAGTTCTATAACTCCGAGATATAGTTGTGAAAGGCGAGGTAGGTCTAGTAACGGTTTCGACTATATTACAAGAGAAATGGGTTCTTCCCAAAACATAGAACTTGTAGCCTCATGTCTTACCTTTCCACGCCATAAATTTCGCTTGATCGGAGTTCTATAACTCCAGATATAGTTAAAAATCTGAGGATGAGGTCATACAAGTTCAAATATGGACGGTAAGCTTGGAGGTAACGATCTAAGTGTTTGTTTGATCGAGAGATTTTGACTATATTAGAAGCGAGAAATGGGTTCTTCCCAAAACATAGAACTTGTAGCCTCATGTCTTACCTTTCCAACGCCATAAATATCGCTTGAATCGGAGTTCTATAACTCCGGATATAGTTACAAATCTGATGAGGAGGTCATAGGTAACGGTTCAAAAATGGACGATGCTTGTTGGAGAGTAACGGTCCAAGTGTTTGTTTATGGCGTTGACTATATTACAAGCAGAAATGGGTTCTTCCCAAGACATAGAACTTGTAGCCTCATGTCTTACCTTTCCAACGCCATAAATTTCGCTTGATCGGAGTTCTATAACTCCGAGATATAGTTAAAAATCTGAGGAGAAGTCGAGACGGTAGCAGTTCAAAAATGGGCCGATGCTTGTTGGGACGATACGGTCCAAGTGTTTGTTTATCGAGCGATTGTGACTATATTAGAAGCGGAAATGGGTTTCTTCCCAAAACATAGAACTTGTAGCCTCATGTCTTACCTTTCCAACGCCATAAATTTCGCTTGATCGGAGTTCTATAACTCGAGATATAGTTAAAAATCTGATGAGAGGTCAGACGGTACTTGATTCAAAAATGGACGGTAGCTTGTTGGACGATAGCGGTCCAAGTGTTTGTTTATGAGCGATTGTGACTATATTAGAAGGGAGAAATGGGTTCTTCCTAAAACATAGAACTTGTAGCCTCATGTCTTACCTTTCCAACGCCACAAATTTCGCTTGATCGGAGTTCTATAACTCCGAGATATAGTTAAAAATCGGAGGAGAGGTCGAGACGGTAACTAGTTCAAAAATGGACGATTGGCTATTGGACTGATAAGGTCCAAGTGTTTGTTTATGAGCGATTCTTACTATATTAGAAGCGAGAAATGGGTTCTTCCCAAGACATAGAACTTGTAGCCTCATGTCTTACCTTTCCACGCCATAAATTTCGCTTGATAGGAGTTCTATAACTCCGGATATAGTTAAAAATCAGGAGAGGTCGACGATAACGGTTCAAAAATGGACGGATAGCTGTTGGATGATAACGATCCAAGTGTTTGTTTATGAGCGATTCTGACTATATTTTAGAGTAGAAATGGGTTCTTCCCAAGACATAGAACTTGTAGCCTCATGTTTTACCTTTCCAACGCCAACATAAATTTTGCTTGCATCGGAGTTCTATAACTCCGGATATAGTTAAAAATCTGAGGAGAGGTCAGACGGTAACAGTTCAAAAATGGACGGTAACTGTT
>JAGMVL010001788.1:0-61174 GCA_019202695.1 Populus x sibirica
TCATGTAAAATTTAGATCGCGATCCAACTAGTCGGATCAAAAGGTATGACCCTTACGAACCGTTACTCTAGCCTAGTGCGACTAGACATCATCCTCACCGAGTAACGATTCCACATCCACTATATGAAAAACCGCATCCGGAAACTCCGTAAAATTTATATCGAGATGTAACGCTTCGGATCAAAAGGTATGGCCTTTACGAACCGTTACACTAGCCGGCGCGACCGTACTTTCTCCTCCGAGTATCGATTCCACATCCACTATATGGAATAGGGGATCCGAAACTCCCGTAAAATTTAGATCGAGATCTAACGGCTTCGGATCAAAACGTATTGCCTTTACGAACCGTTACTCTAGCTTGGCGCGACCGGACTTTCTCCTCGCCGAGTATCGATTCCACATCCACTATATGGAATAGGGGATCCGAAACTCCCGTAAAATTTAGATCGAGATCTAACGGTCGGATCAAAAGGTATTGCCTTTACGAACCGTTACTCTAGCTTGGCGCGACTGTACCTCCTCCTCATCGAGTATCGATTCCACATCCACTATATGGAAAAGGGCCTCGAGAAACTCATGTAAAATTTAGATCGCGATCCAACTAGTCGGATCAAAAGGTATGACCCTTACGAACCGTTACTCTAGCTTGGCGCGACCGCACTCGTGCTCACGAGTATCGATTTCACATCCACTATATGGAAAAGGGCCTCCGGAAACTCATGTAAAATTTATATCGAGATGTAACGGTTCGGATCAAAAGGTATGGCCTTTACGAACCGTTACACTAGCCTGGCGCGACCGGACTTTCTCCTCGCCGAGTATCGATTCCACATCCACTATTTGGAATAGGGGATCCGAAACTCCCGTAAAATTTAGATCGAGATCTAACGGTCGGATCAAAAGGTATTGCCTTTACGAACCGTTACTCTCTAGCTTGGCGCGACCGGACCTCCCGCTCACCGAGTATCGATTCCACATCCACTATATGGAAAAGGGCCTCCGAAAACTCATGTAAAATTTAGATCGCGATCCAACGGTCGGATCAAAAGGTATGACCCTTACGAACCGTTACACTAGCTTGGCGAGACCCGGACCTCCTGCTCACCGAGTATCGATTCCAAATCTACTATATGGAAAAGGGCATCCGGAAACTCATGTAAAATTTGGATCGAAATCCAACGTTCGGATCAAAAGGTATGGCCGGTTCGAACCGTTACTCTTGCCTAGTGCGACGAGACCTCCTCCTCAACGAGTATCGATTCCATATCCACTATATGGAAAAGGGCCGCGGAAACTCTTGTAAAATTTAGATCGCGATCCAACGGTCGGATCAAAACGCATGACCCTTATGAACCGTAACTCTAGCCTAGCGACCCGGACTTTCTCCTCGCCGAGTATCGATTCCACATCCACTATATGGAAAAGGGCCTCCGGAACTCATGTAAAATTTAGATCGCGATCCAACGGTCGGATCAAAAGGTATGACCCTTACGAACCGTTACTCTAGCCTAGTGCGACTAGACATCATCCTCACCGAGTAACGATTCCACATCCACTATATGAAAAACCGCATCCGGAAACTCCTGTAAAATTTATATCGAGATGTAACGGTCGGATCAAAAGGTATGGCCTTTACGAACCGTTACACTAGCCCGGGCGCGACCGGACTTTCTCCTCGCCGAGTAACGATTCCACATCCCTATATGGAAAGCGCATCCGGAAACTCCTGTAAAATTTTGATCGCTATCCAACTGTCGGATCAAAAGGTATTGCCTTTACGAACCGTTACTCTAGCTTGGCGCCGACCGACTTTCTCCTCGAGTATCGATTCCACATCCACTATATGGAATAGGGGATCGGAAACTCCCGTAAAATTTAGATCGAGATCTAACGGTCGGATCAAAAGGTATTGCCTTTACGAACCGTTACTCTAGCTTGGCGCGACCGCACCTCCTTGCTCATCGAGTATCGATTCCACATCCACTATATGGAAAAGGGCCTCGAGAAACTCATGTAAAATTTAGATCGCGATCCAACTGGTCGGATCAAAAGGTATGACCCTTACGAACCGTTACTCTAGCTTGGCGCGACCGGACCTCGTGCTCACCGAGTATCGATTTCACATCCACTATATGGAAAAGGGCCTCCGGAAACTCATGTAAAATTTATATGGAGATGTAACGGTCGGATCAAAAGGTATGGCCTTTACGAACCGTTACACTAGCCTGGCGCGACCAGACTTTCTCCTCGCCGAGTATCGATTCCACATCCACTATTTGGAATAGGGGATCCGGAAACTCCTATAAAATTTAGATCGAGATCTAACGGTCGGATCAAAAGGTATTGCCTTTACGAACCGTTACTCTAGATTGGCGCGACCGACACCTCCTCGCTCACCGAGTATCGATTCCACATCCACTATATGGAAAAGGGCCTCCGAAAACTCATGTAAAATTTAGATCGCGATCCAACGGTCGGATCAAAAGGTATGACCCTTACGAACCGTTACACTAGCTTGGCGAGACCAGACCTCCTGCTCACCGAGTATCGATTCCAAATCTACTATATGGAAAAGGGCATCCGGAAACTCATGTAAAATTTGGATCGAAATCCAACGTTCGGATCAAAAGGTATGCCGCCGTTCGAACCGTTACTCTTGCCTAGTGCGACGAGACCTCCTCCTCAACGAGTATCGATTCCATATCCACTATATGGAAAAGGGCCGCGGAAACTCTTGTAAAATTTAGATCGCGATCCAACGGTCGGATCAAAAACGCATGACCCTTATGAACCGTAACTCTAGCCTAGCGCGACCTGGACTTTCTCCTCGCCGAGTATCGATTCCACATCCACTATATGGAATAGGGGATCCGAAACTCCCGTAAAATTTAGATCGAGATCCAACGGTCGGATTCAAAGATATGGCCCTTACGAAATGTTACTCTTGCCTAGTGCGACGAGACCTCCTCCTCACCGAATATCGATTCCACATCCACTATATGGAAAAGGGCCGCAGGAAACTCTTGTAAAATTTAGATCGCGATCCAACGGTCGGATCCGAAGGCATGACCCTTACGAACTGTTACTCTAGCCTAGCACGACTAGACCTCCTCCTCACCGAGTAACGATTCCACATCCCTATATGGAAAGCGCATCCGGAAACTCCCGTAAAATTTTGATCGCTATCCAACTGTCGGATCAAAAGGTATTGCCCTTACGAACCGTTACTCTAGCTTGGCGCGACCGGACCTCCCCGCTCACCGAGTATCGATTCCACATCCACAATATGGAAAAGGGCCTCCAGGAAACTCATGTAAAATTTAGATCGCGATCCAACGGTCGGATCAAAAGGTATGACCGTTACGAACCGTTACTCTAGCTTGGCGAGACCGGACCTCCTACTCACGAGTATCGATTCCACATCTACTATATGGAAAAGAGCATCCGAAACTCCAAGTAAAATTTAGATCGAGATCCAACGGTCCGATTCAAATGTATGGCCCTTACGAAATGTAACTCTTGCCTAGTGCGACGAGACCTCGTCCTCACCGAATATCGATTCCACATCCACTATATGGAAAAGGGCTCCGGAAACTCATGTAAAATTTAGATCGCGATCCAACGTTCGGATCAAAAGGTATGACCCTTACGAAGTGTTAGTCTAGCTTGGCGAGACCGGACCTCACCGCTCACCGAGTATCGATTCCACATCTACTTTATGGAAAAGGGCATCCGGAAACTCATGTAAAATTTGGATCGAGATCCAACGTTCGGATCAAACGGTATGGCCGGTTCGAACCGTTACTCTTGCCTAGTGCGACGAGACCTCCTCCTCACCGAGTAACGATTCCACATCCCTATATGGAAAAGCGCATCCGGAAACTCTTGTAAAATTTAGATCGCGATCCAACGGTCGGATCAAAAGGCATGACCCTTACGAATCAGTTACTCTAGCCTAGTGCGACTAGACCTCCTCCTCACCGAGTAACGATTCCACATCCCTATATGGCAAAGCGCATCCGGAAACTCCTGTAAAATTTTGATCGCTATCCAACGGTCGAATCAAAAGGTATGACCCTTACGAACCGTTACTCTAGCCTAGCGCGACTAGACATCATCCTCACCGAGTAACGATTCCACATCCACTATATGAAAAACCGCATCCGGAAACTCCCGTAAAATTTATATCGAGACGTAACGGTCGGATCAAAAGGCATGACCCTTACGAACAGTTACTCTAGCCTGGCGCGACCAGACCTCCTGCTCACCGAGTATCGATTCCACATCCACTATATGGAAAAGGGCCTCCGGAAACTCATGTAAAATTTAGATCGCGATCCAACGTTCGGATCAAAAGGTATGACCCTTACGAAGTGTTAGTCTAGCTTGGCGAGACCAGACCTTCTGCTCACCGAGTATCGATTCCACATCTACTTTATGGAAAAGGGCATCCAGGAAACTCATGTAAAATTTGGATCGAGATCCAACGTTCGGATCAAACGGTATGGGCCGGTTCGAACCGTTACTCTTGCCTAGTGCGACGAGACCTCCTCCTCACCGAGTAACGTTTCCACATCCCTATATGGAAAAGCGCATCCGGAAACTCTTGTAAAATTTAGATCGCGATCCAACGGTCGGATCAAAAGGCATGACCCTTACGAACTGTTACTCTAGCCTAGTGCGACTAGACCTCCTCCTCACCGAGTAACGATTCCACATCCCTATATGGAAAAGCGCATCCGGAAACTCCTGTAAAATTTTGATCGCTATCCAACGGTCGGATCAAAAGGTATTGCCTTTTCGAACCGTTACTCTAGCTTGGCGCGACCGGACCTCCTGCTCACCAAGTATCGATTCCACATCCACTATATGGAAAAGGGCCTCCGGAAACTCATGTAAAATTTAGATCGCGATCCAACGGTCGGATCAAAAGGTATGACCCTTACGAATCGTTACTCTAGCTTGGCGCGACCGGACCTCCGCTCGCCGAGTATCGATTCCACATCCGCTATATGGAAAAGGGCCTCCAGGAAACTCATGTCAAATTTAGATCGCGATCCAACGGTCGGATCAAAAGGTATGACCCTTACGAACCGTTACTCTAGCCTAGTGCGACTAGACATCATCCTCACCGAGTAACGATTCCACATCCACTATATGAAAAACCGCATCCAGGAAACTCCTGTAAAATTTATATCGAGATGTAACGGTCGGATCAAAAGGTATGGCCTTTACGAACCGTTACACTAGCCTGGCGCGACAAGACTTTCTCCTCGCCGAGTATCGATTCCACATCCACTATATGGAATAGGGGATCCGGAAACTCCTGTAAAATTTAGATCGAGATCTAACGGTCGGATCAAAAGGTATTGCCTTTACGAACCGTTACTCTAGCTTGGCGCGACCAGACCTCCTGCTCATCGAGTATCGATTCCACATCCACTATATGGAAAAGGGCCTCGAGAAACTCATGTAAAATTTAGATCGCGATCCAACGGTCGGATCAAAAGGTATGACCCTTACGAACCGTTACTCTAGCTTGGCGCGACCAGACCTCGTGCTCACCGAGTATCGATTTCACATCCACTATATGGAAAAGGGCCTCCGGAAACTCATGTAAAATTTAGATCGCGATCCAACGGTCGGATCAAAAGGTATGGCCCTTATGAACCGTTACACAAGCCTGGCGCGACCAGACTTTCTCCTCGCCGAGTATTGATTCCACATCCACTATATGGAATAGGGGATCCGGAAACTCCTGTAAAATTTAGATCGAGATCCAACGGTCGGATTCAAAGGTATGGCCCTTACGAAATGTTACTCTTGCCTAGTGCGACGAGACCTCCTCCTAACCGAATATCGATTCCACATTCACTATATGGAAAAGGGCCGCTGGAAACTCTTGTAAAATTTAGATCGCGATCCAACGGTCGGATCAAAAGGCATGACCCTTTAACTGTTACTCTAGCCTACGCGACTAGACCTCCTCCTCACTCGAGTAACGATTCCACATCCCTATATGGAAAAGCGCATCCGGAAACTCCTGTAAAATTTTGATCACTATCCAACGGTCGGATCAAAAGGTATTGCCTTTACGAACCGTTACTCTAGCTTGGCGCGACCCGGACCTCCTGCTCACCGAGTATCGATTCCACATCCACTATATGGAAAAGGGCCTCCGGAAACTCATGTAAAATTTAGATCGCGATCCAACGGTCGGATCAAAAGGTATGACCCTTACGAACCGTTACTCTAGCTTGGCGCGACCCGGACCTCCGCTCACCGAGTATCGATTCCACATCCACTATATGGAAAAGGGCCTCAGGAAACTCATGTAAAATTTAGATCGCGATCCAACGGTCGAATCAAAAGGTATGACCCTTACGAACCGTTACTCTAGCCTAGCGCGACTAGACATCATCCTCACCGAGTAACGATTCCACATCCACTATATGAAAAACCGCATCCGGAAACTCCCTTGTAAAATTTATATCGAGACGTAACGGTCGGATCAAAAGGTATGGCCCTTACGAACCGTTACACTAGCCCTGCGCGACCGGACTTTCTCCTCGCCGAGTATCGATTCCACATCCACTATATGGAATAGGGGATCCGGAAACTCCTGTAAAATTTAGATCGAGATCCAACGGTCGATTCAAAGGTATGGCCCTTACGAAATGTTACTCTTGCCTAGTGCGACGAGACCTCCTCCTCACCGAATATCGATTCCACATTCACTATATGGAAAAGGGCCGCGGAAACTCTTGTAAAATTTAGATCGCGATCCAACGGTCGGATCAAAAGGCATGACCCTTACGAACTGTTACTCTAGCCTAGCGCGACTAGACCTCCTCCTCACCGAGTAACGATTTCACATCCCTATATGGAAAAGCGCATCCGGAAACTCCTGTAAAATTTATATCGAGACGTAACGGTCGGATCAAAAGGTATGGCCAGTTCGAACCGTTACTCTTGCCTAGTGCGACGAGACCTCCTCCTCAACGAGTATCGATTCCACATCCACTATATGGAAAAGGGCTCGGAAACTCTTGTAAAATTTAGATCGCGATCCAAGGTCGGATCAGAAGTTATGACCCTTACGAACTGTTACTCTAGCCTAGCACGACTAGACCTCCTCCTCACCGAGTAACGATTCCACATCCCTATATGGAAAGCGCATCCGGAAACTCCTGTAAAATTTTGATCGCTATCCAACTGTCGGATCAAAAGGTATTGCCTTTACGAACCGTTACTCTAGCTTGGCGCGACAGACCTCCCGCTCACCGAGTATCGATTCCACATCCACAATATGGAAAAGGGCCTCAGGAAACTCATGTAAAATTTAGATCGCGATCCAACGGTCGGATCAAAAGGTATGACCGTTACGAACCGTTACTCTAGCTTGGCGAGACCGAGACCTCCTCCTCACCGAGTATCAATTCCACATCCACTATATGGGAAAGTGCATCCGGAAACTCCTGTAAAATTTAGATCGCTATCCAACAGTCGAATCAAAAGTTATGGCTCTTACGAACCGTTACTCTATCCTGGCGCGACTAGACCTTCTCCTCACCGAGTATCGATTCCACATCCACTATATGGAATAGGGGATCCAGGAAACTCCCGCAAAATTTAGATCGCGATCCATCGGCCGGATCAAAAGGAATGACCCTTACGAACCGTTACTCTAGCCTAGCGCGACCAGACCTCCTCCTCACCGAGTATCAATTCCACATCCACTATATGGGAAAGTGCATCCGGAAACTCCCGTAAAATTTATATCGAGATGTAACGGTCGGATCAAAAGTTATTGCCTTTACGAACCGTTACTCTTGCCCGGCGCGACCATACCTCCTCCTCACCGAGTATCGATTCCACATCCACTATATGGAAAAGGGCCTCCGGAAACTCATGTAAAATTTAGATCGCGATCCAACGGTCGGATCAAAAGGTATGACCGTTACGAACCGTTACTCTAGCTTGGCGAGACCCGGACCTCCTCCTCACCGAGTATCGATTCCACATTTCCTATATGGAAAAGGGCATCCGAAACTCCGGTAAAATTTGGATCGAAATCCAACGTTCGGATCAAAAGGTATGGCCAGTTCGAACCGTTACTCTTGCCTAGTGCGACGAGACCTCCTCCTCAACGAGTATCGATTCCATATCCACTATATGGAAAAGGGCCGCCGGAAACTCTTGTAAAATTTAGATCGCGATCCAACGGTCGGATCAAAAAGCATGACCCTTACGAACCGTTACTCTAGCCTGGCGAGACCATACCTCCTCCTCACCGAGTAACGATTCCACATCCCTATATGGAAAAGCGCATCCGGAAACTCCGTAAAATTTTGATCGCTATCCAACGGTCGGATCAAAAGTTATGGCCCTTACGAACCGTTACTCTTTCCTGGCGCGACCAGACCTTCTCCTCACCGAGTATCGATTCCACATACACTGTATGGAATAGGGGATCCGGAAACTCCGCAAAATTTAGATCGCGATCCAATGGTCGGATCAAAAGGAATGACCCTTACGAACCGTTACTCTAGCCTAGCACGACCAGACCTCCTCCTCACTGAGTATCCATTCCACATCCACTATATGGGAAAGTGCATCCGGAAACTCCTGTAAAATTTAGATCGAGACGTAACGGTCGGATCAAAAGGTATTGCCTTTACGAACCGTTACTCTACCTTGGCGCGACCAGACCTCCTGCTCACCGAGTATCGATTCCACATCCACTATATGGAAAAGGGCCTCCGAAAACTCATGTAAAATTTAGATCGCGATCCAACGGTCGGATCAAAAGGTATGACCCTTACGAACCGTTACACTAGCTTGGCGAGACCCGACCTCCGCTCACCGAGTATCGATTCCACATCTACTATATGGAAAAGGGCATCCGGAAACTCATGTAAAATTTGGATCGAAATCCAACGTTTAGATCAAAAGGTATGGCCAGTTCGAACCGTTACTCTTGCCTAGTGCGACGAGACCTCCTCCTCAACGAGTATCGATTCCACATCCACTATATGGAAAAGGGCCGCGGAAACGCTTGTAAAATTTAGATCGCGATCCAACGGTCGGATCGAAGGCATGACCCTTACGACTCGTTACTCTAGCCTAGCACGACTAGACCTCCTCCTCACCGAGTAACGATTCCACATCCCTATATGGAAAGCGCATCCAGGAAACTCCCTGTAAAATTTTGATCGCTATCCAACTGTCGGATCAAAAGGTATTGCCTTTACGAACCGTTACTCTAGCTTGGCGCGACCAGACCTCCTGCTCACCGAGTATCGATTCCACATCCACAATATGGAAAAGGGCCTCCGGAAACTCATGTAAAATTTAGATCGCGATCCAACGGTCGGATCAAAAGGTATGACCGTTACGAACCGTTACTCTAGCTTGGCGAGACCAGACCTCCTCCTCACCGAGTATCAATTCCACATCCACTATATGGGAAAGTGCATCCGGAAACTCCTGTAAAATTTAGATCGCTATCCAACAGTCGAATCAAAAGTTATGGCTCTTACGAACCGTTACTCTATCCTGGCGCGACTAGACCTTCTCCTCACCGAGTATCGATTCCACATCCACTATATGGAATAGGGGATCCGGAAACTCCTGCAAAATTTAGATCGCGATCCATCGGCCGGATCAAAAGGAATGACCCTTACGAACCGTTACTCTAGCCTAGCGACCTGACCTCCTCCTCACCGAGTATCAATTCCACATCCACTATATGGGAAAGTGCATCCGGAAACTCCCGTAAAATTTATATCGAGATGTAACGGTCGGATCAAAAGTTATTGCCTTTACGAACCGTTACTCTTGCCTGGCGCGACCATACCTCCTCCTCACCGAGTATCGATTCCACATCCACTATATGGAAAAGGGCCTCCGGAAACTCATGTAAAATTTAGATCGCGATCCAACGGTCGGATCAAAAGGTATGACCGTTACGAACCGTTACTCTAGCTTGGCGAGACCAGACCTCCTGCTCACCGAGTATCGATTCCACATTTCCTATATGGAAAAGGGCATCCAGAAACTCCGGTAAAATTTGGATCGAAATCCAACGTTCGGATCAAAAGGTATGGCCGGTTCGAACCGTTACTCTTGCCTAGTGCGACGAGACCTCCTCCTCAACGAGTATCGATTCCATATCCACTATATGGAAAAGGGCCGCGGAAACTCTTGTAAAATTTAGATCGCGATCCAACGGTCGGATCAAAAAGCATGACCCTTACGAACCGTTACTCTAGCCTCGGCGAGACCATACCTCCTCCTCACCGAGTAACGATTCCACATCCCTATATGGAAAAGCGCATCCGGAAACTCCTGTAAAATTTTGATCGCTATCCAACGGTCGGATCAAAAGTTATGGCCCTTACGAACCGTTACTCTATCTGCGGCGACCGAGACCTTCTCCTCACCGAGTATCGATTCCACATACACTGTATGGAATAGGGGATCCGGAAACTCCTGCAAAATTTAGATCGCGATCCAATGGTCGGATCAAAAGGAATGACCCTTACGAACCGTTACTCTAGCCTAGCGCGACCAGACCTCCTCCTCACCGAGTATCCATTCCACATCCACTATATGGGAAAGTGCATCCAGGAAACTCCTGTAAAATTTAGATCGAGACGTAACGGTCGGATCAAAAGGTATTGCCTTTACGAACCGTTACTCTACCTTGGCGCGACCGGACCTCCGCTCACCGAGTATCGATTCCACATCCACTATATGGAAAAGGGCCTCCGAAAACTCATGTAAAATTTAGATCGCGATCCAACGGTCGGATCAAAAGGTATGACCCTTACGAACCGTTACACTAGCTTGGCGAGACCAAACCTCCTGCTCACCGAGTATCGATTCCACATCTACTATATGGAAAAGGGCATCCGGAAACTCATGTAAAATTTGGATCGAAATCCAACGTTTTGATCAAAAGGTATGGCCGGTTCGAACCAGTTACTCTTGCCTAGTGCGACGAGACCTCCTCCTCAACGAGTATCGATTCCATATCCACTATATGGAAAAGGGCCGCCAGAAACTCTTGTAAAATTTAGATCGCGATCCAACGGTCGGATCAAAACGCATGACCCTTACGAACCGTAACTCTAGCCTAGCGCGACCAGACTTTCTCCTCGCCGAGTATCGATTCCACATCCACTATATGGAATAGGGGATCCGGAAACTCCTGTAAAATTTAGATCGAGATCCAACGGTCAGATTCAAAGGTATGGCCCTTACGAAATGTTACTCTTGCCTAGTGCGACGAGACCTCCTCCTCACCGAATATCGATTCCACATCCACTATATGGAAAAGGGCCGCCGGAAACTCTTGTAAAATTTAGATCGCGATCCAACGGTCGGATCAAAAGGTATGACCGTTACGAACCGTTACTCTAGCTTGGCGAGACCAGACCTCCTGCTCACCGAGTATCGATTCCACATCTACTATATGGAAAAGGGCATCCGGAAACTCCGGTAAAATTTAGATTGAGACCCAACGGTCCGATTCAAAGGTATGGCCCTTACGAAATGTAACTCTTGCCTAGTGCGACGAGACCTCGTCCTCACCGAATATCGATTCCACATCCACTATATGGAAAAGGGCCGCCGGAAACTCTTGTAAAATTTAGATCGTTATCCAACGGTCGGATCAAAAGGCATGACCCTTACGAACCGTTACTCTAGCCTAGCGCGACTAGACCTCCTCCTCACCGAGTAACGATTCCACATCCCTATATGGAAAAGCGCATCCGGAAACTCCCGTAAAATTTTGATCGCTATCCAACAGTCGAATCAAAAGTTATGGCCCTTACGAACCATTACTCTATCCTGGCGCGACCAGACCTTCTCCTCACCGAGTATCGATTCCACATCCACTGTATGGAATAGGGGATCCGGAAACTCCTGCAAAATTTAGATCGCGATCCATCGGTCGGATCAAAAGGAATGACCCTTACGAACCGTTACTCTAGCCTAGCGCGACCAGACCTCCTCCTCACCGAGTATCAATTCCACATCCACTATATGGGAAAGTGCATCCGGAAACTCCTGTAAAATTTATTTCGAGATGTAACGGTCGGATCAAAAGTTATTGCCTTTACGAACCGTTACTCTTGCCTGGCGCGACCATACCTCCTCCTCACCGAGTATCGATTCCACATCCACTATATGGAAACGGGCCTCCGGAAACTCTTGTAAAATTTTGATCGCGATCCAACTGTCGGATCAAAAGGTATCGCCCTTACGAACCGTTACACTAGCCTGGCGCGACCAGACTTTCTCCTCACCGAGTATCGATTCCACATCCACTATATGGAATAGGGGATCCGGAAATGCCTGTAAAATTTAGATCGAGATCTAACAGTCAGATCAAAAGGTATTGCCTTTACGAACCGTTACTCTAGCTTGGCGCGAGGAGACATCCTGCTCACCGAGTATCGATTCCACATCCACTATATGGAAAAGGGCCTCCGAAACTCATGTAAAATTTATATCGAGACGTAACGGTTGTATCAAAAGTTATTGCCGTTACGAACCTTTACTCTAGCTTGGCGCGACCAGACTTTCTCCTCGCCGAGTATCGATTCCACATCCACTATATGGAATAGGGGATCCGGAAACTCCTGTCAAATTTAGATCGAGATCTAACGGTAGGATCAAATGGTATTGCCTTTACGAACCGTTACTCTAGCTTGGCGCGACCAGACCTCCTGCTCACCGAGTATCGATTCCACATCCACTATATGGAAAAGGGCCTCCGGAAACTCTTGTAAAATTTTGATCGCGATCCAACGGTCGGATCAAAAGGTATCGCCCTTACGAACCGTTACACTAGCCTGGCGCGACCAGACTTTCTCCTCGCCGAGTATCGATCCCACATCGACTATATGGAATAGGGGATGCGGAAACTCCTATAAAATTTAGATCGAGATCTAACGGTCGGATCAAAAGGTATTGCCTTTACGAACCGTTACTCTAGCTTGGTGCGACGAGACATCCTCCTCACCGAGTAACGATTCCACATCCCTATATGGAAAAGCGCACCAGAAAATCCTGTAAAATTTATATCGAGATGTAACGGTCGGATCAAAAGATATTTCCTTTACGAACCGTTACTCTAGCGTGGCTCGATCAGACCTCCTCCTCACCGAGTATCGATTCCACATCCACTATATGGAAAAGGGCCTCCGAAAACTCATGTAAAATTTAGGTCGCGATCCAACGGTCGGATCAAGAGGTATGACCCTTACGAACCGTTACTCTAGCCTGGCGCGACCAGACCTCCTGCTCACCGAGTATCGATTCCACATCTACTATATGGAAACGGGCGTCCGGAAACTCATGTAAAATTTAGATCGCGATCCAACGGTCGTATCAAAAGGTATGGCTCGTCCGAACCGTTACTCTTGCCTAGCGCGACCACACCTCCTCCTCACCGAGTAATGCTTCTACATCCACTATGTGGAATAGGGGATCCGGAAACTCTTGTAAAATTTAGATCACGATCCAACGGTCGGATCAAAAGGCATGACCCCTACGAACCGTTACTCTAGCCTAGCGCGACCAGACCTCCTCCTCACCGAGTATCAATTCCACATCCACTATATGGAAAAGTGCATCCGGAAACTCATGTAAAATTTATATCGAGATGTAACGGTTGTATCAAAAGTTATTGCCTTTACGAACCTTTACTCTAGCTTGGCGCGACCAGACTTTCTCCTCTCGCGAGTATCGATTCCACATCGACTATATGGAATAGGGAATCCGGAAACTCCTATAAAATTTAGATCGAGATCTAACGGTCGGATCAAAAGGTATTGCCTTTACGAACCGTTACTCTAGCTTGGCGCGACCAGACCTCTTGCTCACCGAGTATCGATTCCACATCCACAATATGGAAAAGGGCCTCTGAAAACTCATGTTAAATTTATATCGAGACGTAACGGTTGTATCAAAAGTTATTGCCTTTACGAACCTTTACTCTAGCTTGGCGCGACCAGACTTTCTCCTCGCCGAGTATCGATTCCACTTCCACTATATGGAATAGGGGATCCGGAAACTCCTGTAAAATTTAGATCGAGATCTAACGGTAAGATCGAAAGGTATTGCCTTTATGAACCGTTACTCTAGCTTGGCGCGACCAGACCTCGCTCCTCACCGAGTATCGATTCCACATCCACTATATGGAAAAGGGCCTCCGGAAACTCATGTAAAACTTAGATCGCGATCCAACGGTGGGATCAAAAGGTATAACCCTTACGAACCGTTACACTAGCTTGGCGAGACCAGACCTCCTGCTCACCGAGTTTCGATTCCACATCTACTATATGGAAAAGGGCATCCGGAAACTCATGTAAAATTTGGATCGAAATCCAACGTTCGGATCAAAAGGTATGGCCGGTTCGAACCGTTACTCTTGCCTAGTGCGACGAGACCTCCTCCTCAACGAGTATTGATTCCATATCCACTATATGGAAAAGGGCCGCCGGAAACTCTTGTAAAATTTAGATCGCGATCCAACGGTCGGATCAAAACGCATGACCCTTACGAACCGTTACTCTAGCCTAGCGCGACCAGAGCTCCTCCTCACCGAGTATCAATTCCACATCCACTATATGGGAAAGTGCATCCGGAAACTCCTGTAAAATTTAGATCGAGATCTAACGGTCGGATCAAAAGGTATTGCCTTTACGAACCGTTACTCTAGCTTGGCGCGACCAGACCTCCTGCTCACCGAGTATCGATTCCACATCCACTATATGGAAAAGGGCCTCCGGAAACTCATGTAAAATTTATATCGAGATGTAACGGTTGTATCAAAAGTTATTGCCTTTACGAACCTTTACTCTAGCTTGGCGCGACCAGACTTTCTCCTCGCCGAGTATCGATTCCACATCCACTATATGGAATAGGGGATCCGGAAACTCCTGTAAAATTTAGATCGAGATCTAACGGTCGGATCAAAAGGTATTGCCTTTACGAACCGTTACTCTAGCTTGGTGCGACGAGACGTCCTCCTCACCGAGTAACGATTCCACATCCCTATATGGAAAAGCGCATCCGGAAACTCCTGTAAAATTTATATCGAGATGTAACGGTCGGATCAAAAGATATTGCCTTTATGAACCGTTACTCTTGCCCGGCGCGACCATACCTCCTCCTCACCGAGTATCGATTCCACATCCACTATATGGAAACGGGCCTCCAGAAACTCTTGTAAAATTTTGATCGCGATCCAACGGTCGGATCAAAAGGTATTGCCTTTACGAACCGTTACTCTAGCTTGGCGCGACGGCACCTCCCGCTCACCGAGTATCGATTCCACATCCACTATATGGAAAAGGGCCTCCGAAACTCATGTAAAATTTATATCGAGATGTAACGGTTGTATCAAAAGTTATTGCCTTTACGAACCTTTACTCTAGCTTGGCGCGACCGAGACTTTCTCCTCGCGAGTATCGATTCCACATCCACTATATGGAATAGGGGATCCGGAAACTCCTCGTAAAATTTAGATCGAGATCTAACGGTCGGATCAAAAGGTATTGCCTTTACGAACCGTTACTCTAGCTTGGCGCTACGAGACGTCCTCCTCACCGAGTAACGATTCCACATCCCTATATGGAAAAGCGCACCAGAAACTCCTGTAAAATTTATATCGAGATGTAACGGTCGGATCAAAAGATATTTCCTTTACGAACCGTTACTCTAGCGTGGCTCGATCAGACCTCCTCCTCACCGAGTATCGATTCCACATCCACTATATGGAAAAGGGCCTCCGAAAACTCATGTAAAATTTAGGTCGCGATCCAACGGTCGGATCAAAAGGTATGACCCTTACGAACCGTTACTCTAGCCTGGCGCGACCAGACCTCCTGCTCACCGAGTATCGATTCCATATCTACTATATGGAAACGGGCGTCCGGAAACTCATGTAAAATTTAGATCGCGATCCAACGGTCGTATCAAAAGGTATGGCTCGTCCGAACCGTTACTCTTGCCTAGCGCGACCACACCTCCTCCTCACCGAGTAATGCTTCTACATCCACTATATGGAATAGGGGATCCGGAAACTCTTGTAAAATTTAGATCGAGATCTAACGGTCGGATCAAAAGGTATCGCATTTAGGAACGGTTACACTAGCCTGGCGCGACCAGACTTTCTCCTCGCCGAGTATCGATTCCACATCCACTATATGGAATAGGGAATCCGGAAACTCCTGTAAAATTTAGATCGAGATCCAACGGTCGAGATTCAAAGGAATGACCCTTACGAACCGTTACTCTAGCCTAGCGCGACCGGACCTCCTCCTCACCGAGTATCAATTCCACATCCACTATATGGAAAAGTGCATCCGGAAACTCCTGTAAAATTTATATCGAGATGTAACGGTCGGATCAAAAGTTATTGCCTTTACGAATAGTTACTCTAGCCTAGCGCGACCAGACCTCCTCCTCATCTAGTAACGCTTCTACATCCACTATATGGAATAGGGGATCCGGAAACTCCGTAAAATTTATATCGAGACGTAACGGTTGTACCAAAAGTTATTGCCTTTACAAACCTTTACTCTAGCTTAGCGCGACCGGACTTTCTCCTCGCCGAGTATCGATTCCACATCCACTATATGGAATAGGGGATCCGGAAACTCTGTAAAATTTAGATCGAGGTCTAACGGTCGGATCAAAAGGTATTGCCTTTACGAACCGTTACTCTAGCGTGGCGCGACCGGACCTCCCGCTCACCGAGTATCGATTCCACATCCACTATATGGAAAAGGGCTTCCGGAAACTCATGTAAAATTTAGATCGCGATCCAACGGTCGGATCAAAAGGTATGACCCTTACGAACCGTTACTCTAGCTTGGCGAGACCGGACCTCCGCTCACCGAGTATCGATTCCACATCGACTATATGGAAAAGGGCATCCGGAAACTCATGTAAAATTTAGATCGCGATCCAACGGTCGGATCAAAAGTTATGGCCCTTACGATCCATTACTCTAGCCTGGCGCGACCAGACCTCCTCCTCAACGAGTATCGATTCCACATCCACTACATGGAAAAGGGCATCCGAAAACTCCTGTAAAATTTAGATCGAGATCCAACGGTCGGATCAAAAGGTATGGCCTGTTCGAACCGTTACTCTTGGCTAGCGCGACTAGACCTCATCCTCACCGAGTAATGATTCCACATCCACTATATGGAAAAGCGCATCCGAAACTCCAGTAAAATTTATATCGAGACGTAACAGTTCTATCAAAAGTTATTGCCTTTACGAACCGTTACTCTAGCTTGGCGCGACCAGACCTCCTCCTCACCGAGTATCAATTCCACATCCACTATATGGAAAAGTGCATCCGGAAACTCCTGTAAAATTTATATCGAGATGTAACGGTCGGATCAAAAGTTATTGCCTTTACGAATAGTTACTCTAGCCTAGCGCGACCAGACCTCCTCCTCATCTAGTAACGCTTCTACATCCACTATATGGAATAGGGGATCCGGAAACTCCTGTAAAATTTATATCGAGACGTAACGGTTGTACCAAAAGTTATTGCCTTTACAAACCTTTACTCTAGCTTAGCGCGACCAGACTTTCTCCTCGCCGAGTATCGATTCCACATCCACTATATGGAATAGGGGATCCGGAAACTCCTGTAAAATTTAGATCGAGGTCTAACGGTCGGATCAAAAGGTATTGCCTTTACGAACCGTTACTCTAGCGTGGCGCGACCAGACCTCCTGCTCACCGAGTATCGATTCCACATCCACTATATGGAAAAGGGCTTCCGGAAACTCATGTAAAATTTAGATCGCGATCCAACGGTCGGATCAAAAGGTATGACCCTTACGAACCGTTACTCTAGCTTGGCGAGACCAGACCTCCTGCTCACCGAGTATCGATTCCACATCGACTATATGGAAAAGGGCATCCGGAAACTCATGTAAAATTTAGATCGCGATCCAACGGTCGGATCAAAAGTTATGGCCCTTACGATCCATTACTCTAGCCTGGCGCGACCAGACCTCCTCCTCAACGAGTATCGATTCCACATCCACTACATGGAAAAGGGCATCCGAAAACTCCCGTAAAATTTAGATCGAGATCCAACGGTCGGATCAAAAGGTATGGCCTGTTCGAACCGTTACTCTTGGCTAGCGCGACTAGACCTCATCCTCACCGAGTAATGATTCCACATCCACTATATGGAAAAGCGCATCCTGAAACTCCAGTAAAATTTATATCGAGACGTAACGGTTCTATCAAAAGTTATTGCCTTTACGAACCGTTACTCTAGCTTGGCGCGACCGGACCTCCTCCTCACCGAGTATCAATTCCACATCCACTATATGGAAAAGTGCATCCAGGAAACTCTGTAAAATTTATATCGAGATGTAACGGTCGGATCAAAAGTTATTGCCTTTACGAATAGTTACTCTAGCCTAGCGCGACCAGACCTCCTCCTCATCTAGTAACGCTTCTACATCCACTATATGGAATAGGGGATCCGGAAACTCCGTAAAATTTATATCGAGACGTAACGGTTGTACCAAAAGTTATTGCCTTTACAAACCTTTACTCTAGCTTAGCGCGACCGGACTTTCTCCTCGCCGAGTATCGATTCCACATCCACTATATGGAATAGGGGATCCGGAAACTCCTGTAAAATTTAGATCGAGGTCTAACGGTCGGATCAAAAGGTATTGCCTTTACGAACCGTTACTCTAGCGTGGTGCGACCATACCTCCTCCTCACCGAGTATCGATTCGACATCCACTATATGGAAACGGCCTCCGGAAACTCTTGTAAAATTTTGATCGCGATCCAACGGTCGGATCAAAAGGTATCGCCCTTACGAACCGTTACACTAGCCTGGGGCGACCAGACCTCCTCCTCACCGAGTATGGATTCCACATCCACTATATGGAATAGGCAATCCGGAAACTCCTGTAAATTTAGATCGCGATCCAACAGTCGGATCAAAAGGTATGACCCTTACGAACCGTTACTCTAGCCTAGCGTGACTAGACCTCATCCTCACCGAGTAACGATTCCACATCCACTATATGGAATAGGCAATCCGGAAACTCATGTAAAATTTAGATCGCGATCCAACGGTCTGATCAAAAGGTATGACCCTTACGAACCGTTACTCTAGCCTAGCGCGACTAGACCTCATCCTCACCGAGTAATGATTCCACATCCACTATATGGAAAAGCGCATCCTGAAACTCCAGTAAAATTTATATCGAGACGTAACAGTTCTATCAAAAGTTATTGCCTTTACGAACCGTTACTCTAGCTTGGCGCGACCAGACTTCCTCCTCGCCGAGTATCGATTCCACATCCACTATATGGAAAAGGGCTTCCGGAAACTCATGTAAAATTTATATCGAGATGTAACGGTCGGATCAAAAGGTATTGCCTTTACGAACAATTACTCTAGCGTGGCGCGATCAGACCACCTCCGCACCGAGTATCGATTCCACATCCACTATATGGAAAAGGGCCTCCAGAAACTCATGTAAAATTTTGATCGCGATCCAACGGTCGGATCAAAAGTTATGGCCCGTACGAATCGTTACTCTAGCCTGGCGCGACCAGACCTCCTCCTCACCGAGTATCGATTCCACATCCACTATATGGAAAAGGGCCTCCGGAAACTCATGCAAAATTTAGATCGCGATCCAACGGTCGTATCAAAAGGTATGGCTCGTTCGAACAGTTACTCTTGCCTAGCGCGACCAGACCTCCTCCTCACCGAGTAACGATTCGACATCCACTATATGGAATAGGGGATCCGGAAACTCTTGTAAAATTGAGATCGCGATCCAATGGTTGGATCAAAAGGCATGACCCTTACGAACCGTTACTCTTGCCTGGCGCGACGAGACGTCCTCCTCACAGAGTAACGATTCCACATCCCTATATGGAAAACTGCATCCGGAAACTCCTGTAAAATTTATATCGAGATGTAACGGTCGGATCAAAAGTTATTACCTTTACGAACCGTTACTCTAGCTTGGCGCGACCAGACCTCCTGCTCACCGAGTATCGATTCCACATCAACTATATGGAAAAGGGCCTCCGGAAACTCATGTAAAATTTTGATCGCGATCCAACGGTCGGATAAAAAGGTATGACCCTTACAAACCGTTACTCTAGCTCAGCTCGACCAGACCTCCTCCTCACCGAGTATCGATTCCACATCCACTATATGGAAAAGGGCCACCGGAAACTGATGTAAAATTTAGATCGCGATCCAACGGTCGGATCAAAAGGTATGGCCAGTTCGAACCGTTACTCTTGCCTAGTGCGACAAGACCTCCTCCTCAACGAGTATCGATTCCATATCCACTATATGGAAAAGGGCATCCGGAAACTCCTGTAAAATTTAGATCAAGATCCAACGGTCAGATTCAAAGGCATACGAAATGTTACTCTTGCCTAGCGCGACGAGACCTCGTCCTCAACGAGTATCGATTCCAAATCCACTATATGGAAAAGGGCATCCGGAAACTCCTGTAAAATTTAGATCGAGATCCAACGGTCAGATTCAAAGGCATACAAAATGTTACTCTTGCCTAGTGCGACGAGACCTCCTCCTCACCGAGTATCGATTCCACATCCACTATATGGAAAAGGGCCTCCGAAAACTCATGTAAAATTTAGATCGCGATCCAACGGTCGGATCAAAAGGGATGACCCTTACGAACCGTTACTCTTACTTGGCGAGACCAGACCTCCTGCTCACAGAGTATCGATTCCACATCTACTATATGGAAAAGTGCATCCGGAAACTCCTGTAAAATTTATATCGAGATGTAACGGTCGGATCAAAAATTATTGCCTTTACGAACAGTTACTCTAGCGTGGCTCGATCAGACCTCCTCCTCACCGAGTATCGATTCCACATCCACTATATGGAGAAGGGCCTCCGGAAACTCATGCAAAATTTTGATCGCGATCGAACGGTCGGATCAAAAGTTATGGCCCTTACAAACCGTTACTCTAGCCCGGCGCGACCAGACTTCCTCCTCACCGAGTATCGATTCCACATACACTATATGGAAAAAGGCCTCCGGAAACTTATGTAAAATTTAGATTGCGATCCAACGGTCGTATCAAAAGGTATGGCTCGTTCGAACCGTTACTCTTGCCTAGCGCGACCAGACCTCCTCCTCACCGAGTAACGATTCTACATCCACTATATGGAATAGGAGATCCGGAAACTCTTTTAAAATTTAGATCGCGATCCAACGGTCGGATCAAAAGGCATGACCCTTACGAACCGTTACTCTAGCCTAGCGCGACGAGACGTCCACCTCACCGAGTAACGATTCCACATCCTTATATGGAAAAGCGCATCCGGTAACTCCTGTAAAATTTATATCGAGATGAAACGGTCGAATTAAAAGTTATTTCCTTTACGAACCGTTACTCTAGCTTGGCGCGACCAGACCTCCTCCTCGCCGAGTATCGATTCCACATCCACTATATGGAATAGGGGATCCTGAAACTCGTGTAAAATTTAGATCAAGATCTAACGGTCGGATCAAATTTTATTGCCTTTACGAACCGTTACTCTAGCGTGGCGCGACCAGACCTCCTGCTCCCCGAGCATCGATTCCACATCCACTATATGGAGAAGGGCCTCCGGAAACTCTTGTAAAATTTAGATTGCGATCCAACGGTCGGATCAAAAGGGATGACCCTTACGAACCGTTACTCTAACTTGGCGAGACCAGACCTCCTGCTCACCGAGTATCGATTCCACATCTACTTTATGGAAAAGTGCATCCAGAAACTCCTGTAAAATTTATATCGAGATGTAACGGTCGGATCAAAAGTTATTGCCTTTACGAACAGTTACTCTAGCGTGGCGCGATCAGACCTGCTCCGCACCGAGTATCGATTCCACAGCCACTATATGGAAAAGGGCCTCCAGAAACTCATGTAAAATTTTGATCGCAATCCAATGGTCGGATCAAAAGGTATGACCCTTACGAACCGTTACTCTAGCTCAGCGCGACCAGACCTCCTCCTCACCGAGTATCGATTCCACATCCACTATATGGAAAAGAGCCTCCGGAAACTCATGTAAAATTTAGATCGCGATCCAACGGTCCTATCAAAAGGTATGGCTCGTTCGAACCGTTACTCTTGCCTAGCGCGACCAGACCTCCTCCTCACCGAGTAACGATTCTACATCCACTATATGGAATAGGGGATCCGGAAACTCTTGTAAAATTTAGATCGCGATCCAACGATCGGATCAAAAGGCATGACCCTTACGAACCGTTACTCTAGCCTAGCGCGACGAGACGTCCTCCTCACAGAGTAACGATTCCACATCCCTATATGGAAAAGCGCATCCGGAAACTCATGTAAAATTTTGATCGCGATCCAACGGTCGGATCAAAAGGTATGACCCTTATGAACCGTTACTCTAGCTCAGCACGACCAGACCTCCTCCTCAACGAGTATCGATTCCATATCCACTATATGGAAAAGGGCATCTGGGAACTCTTGTAAAATTTAGATCGAGATCCAACGGTCGGATTCAAAGGCATACGAAATGTTACTCTTCTCTTGCCTAGTGCGACGAGACCTCCTCCTCAACGAGTATCGATTCCATATCCACTATATGGAAAGGGGCATACCGGAAACTCTGTAAAATTTAGATCGAGATCCAATGGTGTCGATTCAAAGGCATACGAAATGTTACTCTTGCCTAGTGCGACGAGACCTCCTCCTCACCGAGTATCGATTCCACATCCACTATATGGAATAGGGGATCCGGAAACTCTTGTAAAATTTAGATCGCGATCCAACGGTCGGATCAAAAGGTATGACCCTTACGAACCGTTACTCTAGCTCTAGCGACCGCGACCTCCTCCTCACCGAGTATCGATTCCACATCCACTATATGGAAAAGGGCCTCCGGAAACTCATGTAAAATTTAGATCGCGATCCAACGGTCGGATCAAAAGGTATGGCCAGTTCGAACCGTTACTCTTGCCTAGTGCGACGAGACCTCCTCCTCAACAAGTATCGATTCCATATCCATTATATGGAAAAGGGCATCGGAAACTCCGTAAAATTGAGGGGAGGAAATCATGTAAAATTGATCGAGATCCAACGGTCGGATTCAAAAGGGCCATACGAAACGTTAGTCTTGCCTAGTGCGACGAGACCTCCTCCTCAACGAGTATCGATTCCATATCCACTATATGGAAAAGGGCATCCGGAAACTCATGTAAAATTTTGATCGAGATCCAACGGTCGGATCCAAAGGCATACGAAATGTTACTCTTGCCTAGGCGACGAGACCTCCTCCTCACCGAGTATCGATTCCACATCCACTATATGGAATAGGGGATCCGGAAACTCTGTAAAATTTAGATCGCGATCCAACGGTCGGATCAAAAGGTATGACCCTTACGAACCGTTACTCTAGCTTGGCGCGACCGAGACCTCCTCCTCACCGAGTATCGATTCCACATCCACTATATGGAAAAGGGCCTCCGAAACTCATGTAAAATTTAGATCGCGATCCAACGGTCGGATCAAAAGGGATGCCCTTACGAACCATTACTCTAGCTTGGCGAGACCAGACCTCCTCCTCACCGAGTATCGTTTCCATATCTACTATATGGAAAAGCGCATCCGAAACTCCTGTAAAATTTATATCGAGATGTAACGGTCGGATCAAAAGTTATTGCCTTTACGAACAGTTACTCTAGCGTGGCTCGATCAGACCTCTTCCTCACCGAGTATCGATTCCACATCCACTATATGGAAAAGGGCCTCCTGAAACTCATGTAAAATTTTGATCGCGATCCAACGGTCGGATCAAAAGGCATGACCCTTATGAACCGTTACTCTAGCCTAGCGGACGAGACGTCCTCCTCACAGAGTAACGATTCCACATCTACTATATGGAAAAGGGCATCCGGAAACTCCGTAAAATTTAGATCGAGATCCAAGGTCGGATCAAAGTTTGCTACGAATTGGATTCAAAGGCATACGAAATGTTACTCTAGCCTAGTGCGACGAGACCTCCTCCTCACCGAGTATCGATTCCACATCCACTATATGGAAAAGGGGATCGGAAACTCATGTAAAATTTAGATCGCGATCCAACGATCGGATCAAAAGGTATGACCCTTACGAACCGTTACTCTAGCCTAGCGCGACCAGACCTCCTCCTCACCGAGTATCGATTCCACATCCACTATATGGAAAAGGGCCTCCGGAAACTCATGTAAAATTTAGATCGCGATCCAACGGTCGGATCAAAAGGTATGACCCTTACGGAACCGTTACTCTGATCCTAGTGCGACGAGACGTCCTCCTCAACGAGTAACGATTCCACATCTCTATATGGAAAAGTGCATCCGGAAACTCCTGTAAAATTTATATCGAGATGTAACGGTCGGATCAAAAGTTATTGCCTTTACGAACAGTTACTCTAGCGTGGCTCGATCAGACCTCTTCCTCACCGAGTATCGATTCCACATCCACTATATGGAAAAGGGCCTCCGAAACTCATGTAAAATTTTGATCGCGATCCAACGGTCGGATCAAAAGGGCATGACCCTTATGAACCGTTACTCTAGCCTCAACGAGACGGCTCCGAGATATTAAAACCTCCTCACCGAGTATCGATTCCACATCTACTATATGGAAAAGCGCATCCGGAAACTCCTGTAAAATTTATATCGAGATGTAACGGTCGGATCAATAGTTATTGCCTTTACGAACCGTTACTCTAGCTTGGCGCGTCTAGACCTCCTGCTCACCGAGTATCGATTCCACATCAACTATATGGAAAAGGGCCTCCGGAAACTCATGTAAAATTTTGATCGCGATCCAACGGTCGGATCAAAAGGTATAACCCTTACGAACCGTTACTCTAGCTCAGCGCGACCAGACCTCCTCCTCACCGAGTATCAATTCCACATCCACAATATGGAAAAGGGCCTCCGAAAACTCATGTAAAATTTAGATCGCGATCCAACGGTCGGATCAAAAGGTATGGCCAGTTCGAACCGTTACTCATGCCTAGTGCGACGAGACCTCCTCCTCAACAAGTATCGATTCCGTATCCACTATATGGAAAAGGGCAGGAAACTCTGTAAAATTTAGATCGAGATCCAACGGTCAGATTCAAAGGCATACGAAATGTTACTCTTGCCTAGTGCGACGAGACCTCCTCCTCAACGAGTATCGATTCCATATCCACTATATGGAAAAGGGCATCCGGAAACTCCTGTAAAATTTAGATCGAGATCCAACGGTCAGATTCAAAGGCATACGAAATGTTACTCTTGCCTAGTGCGACGAGACCTCCTCCTCAACGAGTATCGATTCCACATCCACTATATGGAAAAGGGCCTCCGGAAACTCATGTAAAATTTTGATCGCGATCCAACGGTCGGATCAAAAGGGATGACCCTTACGAACCGTTACTCTAACTTGGCGAGACCAGACCTCCTGCTCACCGAGTATCGATTCCACATCTACTATATGGAAAAGCGCATCCGGAAACTCCTGTAAAATTTATATTGAGATGTAACGGTCGGATCAATAGTTATTGCCTTTACGAACCGTTACTCTAGCTTGGCGCGTCTAGACCTCCTCGCTCACCGGAGTATCGATTCCACATCAACTATATGGAAAAGGGCCTCCGGAAACTTATGTAAAATTTTGATCGCGATCCAACGGTCGGATCAAAAGGTATAACCCTTACGAACCGTTACTCTAGCTCAGCGCGACCAGACCTCCTCCTCACCGAGTATCAATTCCACATCCACAATATGGAAAAGGGCCTCCGAAAACTCATGTAAAATTTAGATCGCGATCCAACGGTCGGATCAAAAGGTATGGCCAGTTCGAACCGTTACTCATGCCTAGTGCGACGAGACCTCCTCCTCAACAAGTATCGATTCCGTATCCACTATATGGAAAAGGGCATCCGGAAACTCCTGTAAAATTTAGATCGAGATCCAACGGTCAGATTCAAAGGCATACGAAATGTTACTCTTGCCTAGTGCGACGAGACCTCCTCCTCAACGAGTATCGATTCCATATCCACTATATGGAAAAGGGCATCCGGAAACTCCTGTAAAATTTAGATCGAGATCCAACGGTCAGATTCAAAGGCATATGAAATGTTACTCTTGCGTAGTGCGACGAGACCTCCTCCTCACCGAGTATCGATTCCACATCCACTATATGGAATAGGGGATCCGGAAACTCCTGTAAAATTTAGATCGCGATCCAACGGTCGGATCAAAAGGAATGACCCTTACGAACCGTTAGTCTAGCCTAGCGCGACCAGACCTCCTCCTCACCGAGTATCGATTCCACATCCACTATATGGAAAAGGGCCTCCGGTAACTCCTCTAAAATTTTGATCGCGATCCAACGGTAGGATCAAAAGGGATGACCCTTACGAACCGTTACTCTAGCCTAGCGCGACGAGCCGTCCTCCTCACCGAGTATCGATTCCACATCCACTATATGGAATAGGGGATCCGGAAACTCATGTAAAATTTAGATCAAGATCTAACGGTCGGATCAAAAGTTATTGCCTTTACGAACCGTTACTCTAGCCTGGCACGACCAGACCTCCTCCTCACCGAGTATCGATTCCACATACATTATATGGAAAAGGGCCTCCGGAAACATATGTAAAATTTAGATTGCGATCCAAAGGTCATATCAAAAGGTATGGCTCGTTCGAACCGTTACTCTTGCCTAGCGCGACCAGACCTCCTCCTCACCGAGTATCGATTCCATATACACTATATGAAAAAGGGCCTCCGGAAACTTATGTAAAATTTAGATTGCGATCCAACGGTCGTATCAAAAGGTATGGCTCGTTCGAACCGTTACTCTTGCCTAGCGCGACCAGACCTCCTCCTCACCGAGTAACGATTCTACATCCACTATATGGAATAGGGGATCCGGAAACTCTTTTAAAATTTAGATCGCGATCCAACGGTCGGATCAAAAGGCATGACCCTTACGAACCGTTACTCTAGCCTAGCGCGACGAGCCGTCCTCCTCACCGAGTAACGATTCCACATCCCTATATGGAAAAGCGCATCCGGTAACTCCTGTAAAATTTATATTGAGATGTAACGGTCGAATTAAATGTTATTGCCTTTACTAACCATTACTCTAGCTTGGCGCGACAAGACCTCCTCCTCGCCGAGTATCGATTCCACATCCACTATATGGAATAGGGGATCCGGAAACTCGTGTAAAATTTAGATCAAGATCTAACGGTCGGATCAAAAGTTATTGCCTTTACGAACCGTTACTGTAGCGTGGCGCGACCAGACCTCCTGCTCCCCGAGTATCGACTCCACATCAACTAGATGGAAAAGGGCCTCCGAAACACATGCAAAATTTTGATCGCTATCCAACGGTCGGATCAAAAGTTATGGCCCTTACGAACCGTTACTCTAGCCTGGCGTGACCGACCACCTCCTCACCGAGTATCGATTCCACATCCACTATATGGAAAAGGGCATCCGGAAACTCCTGTAAAATTTAAATCGCGATCGAACGGTCGTATCAAAAGGTATGGCTCGTTCGAACCGTTACTCTTGCCCAGCGCGACCAGACCTCCTCCTCACGGAATAACGATTCCACATCCACTATATGGAAAAGGGCTTCCGGAAACTCCTGTAAAATTTAGATCGAGATCGAACGGTCGGACCAAAGGTTATTGCCTTTACGAACCATTACTGTAGATTAGCGTGACCAGACCTCCTCCTCACCGAGTATCGACTCCACATCCACTATATGGAAAAGGGCCTCCGGAAACTCATGTAAAAGTTTGATCGCGATCCAACGGTCGGATCAAAAGTTATGGCCCTTACGAACCGTTACTCTAGCCTGGCGCGACCAGACCTCCTCCTCAACGAGTATCGATTCCACATCAACTATATGGAAAAGGGCCTCCGGAAACTCCTGTAAAATTTTGATTGCGATCCAACGGTCGGATCAAAAGGTATGACCCTTACGAACCGTTACTCTAGCCTAACGCGACCAGACCTCCTCCTCACCGAGTAACGATTCCACATCCACTATATGGAAAAGCGCATCCGTAAACTCTTTTAAAATTTAGATCGTGATCCAACGGTCGGATCAAAAGGCATGACCCTTACGAACCATTACTCTAGCCTAGCGCGACGAGATGTCCTCCTCACCGAGTAACGATTCCACATCCCTATATGGAAAAGCGCATCCGATAACTCCTGTAAAATTTATATTGAGATGTAACGGTCGGATCAAAAGTTATTCCCTTTACGAACAGTTACTCTAGCCTGGCGCGACCAGACCTCCTCCTCACCGAGTAACGATTCCACATCCACTATATGGAAAAACGCATCCGGAAACTCTTTTAAAATTTAGATCGCGATCCAACGGTCGGATCAAAAGGCATGACCCTTACGAATCATTACTCTAGCCTAGCGCGACGAGACGTCCTCCTCACCGAGTAACGATTCCACATCCACTATATGGTAAAGGGCCTCCGGAAACTCATGTAAAATTTTGATCGTGATCCAACGGTCGGATCAAAGGTTATTGCATTTACGAACCGTTAAACTAGATTGGCGTGACCGGGACCTCCTCCTCACCGAGTATCGACTCCACATCCACTAGATGGAAAAGGGCCTCCGAAACTCATGCAAAATTTTAATCGCTATCCAACGGTCGGATCAAAAGTTATGGCCCTTACGAACCGTTACTCTAGCCTGGCGTGACCGAGACCTCCTCATCGAGTATCGATTCCACATCCACTATATGGAAAAGGGCATCCGGAAACTCCTGTAAAATTTAGATCGCGATCCAACGGTCGTATCAAAAGATATGGCTCGTTCGAACCGTTACTCTTGCCTAGCGCAACCGGACCTCCTCCTCACGGAATAACGATTCCACATCCACTATATAGAAAAGGGCTTCCGGAAACTCCCGTAAAATTTAGATCGAGATCGAACGGTCGGACCAAAGGTTATTGCCTTTACGAACCGTTACTCTAGCCTGTCGTGACTAGACCTCCTCACCGAGTATCGACTCCACATCCACTATATGGAAAAGGGCCTCCGGAAACTCATGTAAAATTTTGATCGCTATCCAACGTTCGGATCAAAAGGTATGGCCGATTCGAACCATTACTCTTGCCTAGCGCGACCGGACCTCCTCCTCACCGAGTAACGATTCCACATCCACTATATGGAAAAGGGCTTCCGAAACTCCCTGTAAAATTTAGATCGACATCGAACGGTCGGATCAAAGGTTATTGCCTTTACGAACCGTTAGTCTAGATTGGCGTGACCGAGACCTCCTCCTCACCGAGTATCGACTCCATATCCACTATATGGAAAAGGGCCTCCGGAAACTCATGTAAAATTTTGATCGCTATCCAACGATCGGATCAAAAATTATGGCCCTTATGAACCGTTACTCTTGCCTGGCGCGACCGGACCTCCTCTTCACCGAGTATCGATTCAACATCAACTATATGGAAAAGGGCCTCCGAAACTCATGTAAAATTTTGATCGCGATTCAACGGTGTGATCAAAAGTTATGGCCCTTACGAACCATTACTCTAGTCGGCGCGACCGGGACCTCCTGCTCACCGATTATCGATTCCACATCAACTATATGGAAAAGGGCATCCGGAAACTCAAGTAAAATTTGGATCGAGATCCAATGTTCAGATCAATAGGTATGGCCAGTTCGAACCGTTACTCTTGCCTAGTGCGACGAGACCTCCTCCTCACCGAGTATCGATTCCACATCCACTATATGGAAAACGGCATCCGAAAACTCCCGTAAAATTTAGATCGCGATCCAATAGTCGGATCAATAGGCATGACCCTTACGAACCGTTACTCTAGCTTTGCACAACCAGACCTCCTCCTCGCCGAGAATCGATTCTACATCCACTATATGGAATAGGAGATCAGGAAACTCCTGTAAAATTTAGATCGAGATCTAACTTTCGGATCAAAGGTTATTGCCTTTACGAACCGTTAGTTTAGATTGGCGTGACCAGACTTCCTCCTCACCGAGTATCGACTCCACATCCACTATATGGAAAAGGGCCTCCGGAAACTCATGTAAAATTTTGATCGCTATCCAACGGTCGGATCAAAAGTTATGGCCCTTACGAACCGTTACACTAGCCTGGCGCGACGAGACCTCCTCCTCACCGAGTATCGATTCCACATCCACTATATGGAAAAGGCAATCCGAAAACTCCTGTAAAATTTAGATCGAGATCCAACGGTTGGATGCAAAGGTATGGCCCTCACGAACCGTTACTCTAGCCTGGCGCGACCAGACCTCCTCCTCACCGAGTATCGATTCCACATTCACTATATGGAAAAGGGCATCCGAAAACTCCTGTAAAATTTAGATCGAGATCCAACGGTTGGATGCAAAGGTATGGCCCTTACGAACTATTACTCTAGCCTGGCGCGACCAGACCTTTTCCTCACCGAGTATCGATTCCACATCCACTATATGGAAAAGGGCATCCAAAAACTCTTGTAAAATTTAGATCGTGATCCAACAATCGGATCAATAGGCATGACCCTTACGAACCGTTACTCTAGCCCGGCGCGACCGGACCTCCTCCTCACCGAGTAACGATTCCACATCCACTATATGGAAAAACGCATCCGGAAACTCTTTTAAAATTTAGATCGCGATACAACGGTCGGATCAAAAGGCATGACCCTTACGAATCATTACTCTAGCCTAGCGCGACGAGACGTCCTCCTCACCGAGTAACGATTCCACATCCACTATATGGTAAAGGGCCTCCGGAAACTCATGTAAAATTTTGATCGTGATCCAACGGTCGGATCAAAGGTTATTGCATTTACGAACCGTTAATCTAGATTGGCGTGACCGGACCTACTCCTCACCGAGTATCGACTCCACATCCACTAGATGGAAAAGGGCCTCCGAAACTCATGCAAAATTTTAATCGCTATCCAACGGTCGGATCAAAAGTTATGGCCCTTACGAACCGTTACTCTAGCCCGGCGTGACCGGACCTCCTCATCGAGTATCGATTCCACATCCACTATATGGAAAAGGGCATCCGGAAACTCCCGTAAAATTTAGATCGCGATCCAACGGTCGTATCAAAAGATATGGCTCGTTCGAACCGTTACTCTTGCCTAGCGCAACCGAGACCTCCTCCTCACGGAATAACGATTCCACATCCACTATATAGAAAAGGGCTTCCGGAAACTCCTGTAAAATTTAGATCGAGATCGAACGGTCGGACCAAAGGTTATTGCCTTTACGAACCGTTACTCTAGCCTGTCGTGACTAGACCTCCTCACCGAGTATCGACTCCACATCCACTATATGGAAAAGGGCCTCCGGAAACTCATGTAAAATTTTGATCGCTATCCAACGTTCGGATCAAAAGGTATGGCCAGTTCGAACCATTACTCTTGCCTAGCGCGACCAGACCTCCTCCTCACCGAGTAACGATTCCACATCCACTATATGGAAAAGGGCTTCCAGAAACTCCTGTAAAATTTAGATCGACATCGAACGGTCGGATCAAAGGTTATTGCCTTTACGAACCGTTAGTCTAGATTGGCGTGACCAGACCTCCTCCTCACCGAGTATCGACTCCATATCCACTATATGGAAAAGGGCCTCCAGGAAACTCATGTAAAATTTTGATCGCTATCCAACGGTCGGATCAAAAATTATGGCCCTTATGAACCGTTACTCTTGCCTGGCGCGACCAGACCTCCTCTTCACCGAGTATCGATTCAACATCAACTATATGGAAAAGGGCCTCCGAGAAACTCATGTAAAATTTTGATCGCGATTCAACGGTGTGATCAAAAGTTATGGCCCTTACGAACCATTACTCTAGTCCGGCGCGACTGGACCTCCCGCTCACCGATTATCGATTCCACATCAACTATATGGAAAAGGGCATCCGGAAACTCAAGTAAAATTTGGATCGAGATCCAATGTTCAGATCAATAGGTATGGCCAGTTCGAACCGTTACTCTTGCCTAGTGCGACGAGACCTCCTCCTCACCGAGTATCGATTCCACATCCACTATATGGAAAACGGCATCCGAAAACTCCTGTAAAATTTAGATCGCGATCCAATAGTCGGATCAATAGGCATGACCCTTACGAACCGTTACTCTAGCTTTGCACAACCAGACCTCCTCCTCGCCGAGAATCGATTCTACATCCACTATATGGAATAGGGGATCAGGAAACTCCTGTAAAATTTAGATCGAGATCTAACTTTCGGATCAAAGGTTATTGCCTTTACGAACCGTTAGTTTAGATTGGCGTGACCGAGACTTCCTCCTCACCGAGTATCGACTCCACATCCACTATATGGAAAAGGGCCTCCGGAAACTCATGTAAAATTTTGATCGCTATCCAACGGTCGGATCAAAAGTTATGGCCCTTACGAACCGTTACACTAGCCTGGCGCGACGAGACCTCCTCCTCACCGAGTATCGATTCCACATCCACTATATGGAAAAGGCAATCCGAAAACTCCCGTAAAATTTAGATCGAGATCCAACGGTTGGATGCAAAGGTATGGCCCTCACGAACCGTTACTCTAGCCTGGCGCGACGGCACCTCCTCCTCACCGAGTATCGATTCCACATTCACTATATGGAAAAGGGCATCCGAAAACTCCTGTAAAATTTAGATCGAGATCCAACGGTTGGATGCAAAGGTATGGCCCTTACGAACTATTACTCTAGCCTGGCGCGACCAGACCTTTTCCTCACCGAGTATCGATTCCACATCCACTATATGGAAAAGGGCATTCAAAAACTCTTGTAAAATTTAGATCGTGATCCAACAATCGGATCAATAGGCATGACCCTTACGAACCGTTACTCTAGCCTGGCGCGACCAGACCTCCTCCTCACCGAGTAACGATTCCACATCCACTATATGGAAAAACGCATCCGGAAACTCTTTTAAAATTTAGATCGCGATACAACGGTCGGATCAAAAGGCATGACCCTTACGAATCATTACTCTAGCCTAGCGCGACGAGACGTCCTCCTCACCGAGTAACGATTCCACATCCACTATATGGTAAAGGGCCTCCGGAAACTCATGTAAAATTTTGATCGTGATCCAACGGTCGGATCAAAGGTTATTGCATTTACGAACCGTTAATCTAGATTGGCGTGACCAGACCTACTCCTCACCGAGTATCGACTCCACATCCACTAGATGGAAAAGGGCCTCCGAAACTCATGCAAAATTTTAATCGCTATCCAACGGTCGGATCAAAAGTTATGGCCCTTACGAACCGTTACTCTAGCCTGGCGTGACCAGACCTCCTCATCGAGTATCGATTCCACATCCACTATATGGAAAAGGGCATCCGGAAACTCCTGTAAAATTTAGATCGCGATCCAACGGTCGTATCAAAAGATATGGCTCGTTCGAACCGTTACTCTTGCCTAGCGCAACCAGACCTCCTCCTCACGGAATAACGATTCCACATCCACTATATAGAAAAGGGCTTCCGGAAACTCCTGTAAAATTTAGATCGAGATCGAACGGTCGGACCAAAGGTTATTGCCTTTACGAACCGTTACTCTAGCCTGTCGTGACTAGACCTCCTCACCGAGTATCGACTCCACATCCACTATATGGAAAAGGGCCTCCGGAAACTCATGTAAAATTTTGATCGCTATCCAACGGTCGGATCAAAAATTATGGCCCTTATGAACCGTTACTCTTGCCTGGCGCGACCAGACCTCCTCTTCACCGAGTATCGATTCAACATCAACTATATGGAAAAGGGCCTCCAGAAACTCATGTAAAATTTTGATCGCGATTCAACGGTGTGATCAAAAGTTATGGCCCTTACGAACCATTACTCTAGTCTGGCGCGACCAGACCTCCTGCTCACCGATTATCGATTCCACATCAACTATATGGAAAAGGGCATCCGGAAACTCAAGTAAAATTTGGATCGAGATCCAATGTTCAGATCAATAGGTATGGCCAGTTCGAACCGTTACTCTTGCCTAGTGCGACGAGACCTCCTCCTCACCGAGTATCGATTCCACATCCACTATATGGAAAACGGCATCCGAAAACTCCTGTAAAATTTAGATCGCGATCCAATAGTCGGATCAATAGGCATGACCCTTACGAACCGTTACTCTAGCTTTGCACAACCAGACCTCCTCCTCGCCGAGAATCGATTCTACATCCACTATATGGAATAGGGGATCAGGAAACTCCTGTAAAATCTAGATCGAGATCTAACTTTCGGATCAAAGGTTATTGCCTTTACGAACCGTTAGTTTAGATTGGCGTGACCGGACTTCCTCCTCACCGAGTATCGACTCCACATCCACTATATGGAAAAGGGCCTCCGGAAACTCATGTAAAATTTTGATCGCTATCCAACGGTCGGATCAAAAGTTATGGCCCTTACGAACCGTTACACTAGCCCGGCGCGACGAGACCTCCTCCTCACCGAGTATCGATTCCACATCCACTATATGGAAAAGGCAATCCGAAAACTCCCGTAAAATTTAGATCGAGATCCAACGGTTGGATGCAAAGGTATGGCCCTTACGAACCGTTACTCTAGCCTGGCGCGACCAGACCTCCTCCTCACCGAGTATCGATTCCACATTCACTATATGGAAAAGGGCATCTGAAAACTCCTCTAAAATTTAGATCGAGATCCAACGGTTGGATGCAAAGGTATGGCCCTTACGAACTATTACTCTAGCCTGGCGCGACCAGACCTTTTCCTCACCGAGTATCGATTCCAGATCCACTATATGGAAAAGGGCATCCAAAAACTCTTGTAAAATTTAGATCGTGATCCAACAATCGGATCAATAGGCATGACCCTTACGAACCGTTACTCTAGCTTGGCACGACCAGACCTCCTCCTCGCCGAGTATCGATTCCACATCCACTATATGGAATAGGGGATCAGGAAACTCCTGTAAAATTTAGATCGAGATCTAACTGTCGGATCAAAAGTTATTGCCTTTACGAACCGTTACTCTAGCGTGGCGTGACCAGACCTCCTGCTCACCGAGTATTGATTCCACATCCACTATATGGAAAAGGGCCTCCGGAAACTCATGTAAAATTTAGATCGAGATCCAACGTTCGGATCAATAGGTATGGCCAGTTCGAACCGTTACTCTTGCCTAGTGCGACCAAACCTCCTCCTCACCGAGTAACGATTCCACATCCACTATATGGAAAAGGGCTTCTAGAAACTCCTGTAAAATTTAGATCGACATCGAACGGTCGGATCAAAGGTTATTGCCTTTACGAACCGTTGGTCTAGATTGGCGTGACCAGACCTCCTCCTCACCGAGTATCGACTCCACATCCACTATATGGAAAAGGGCCTCCGGAAACTCATGTAAAATTTTGAACGCTATCCAACGGTCGGATCAAACGTTATGGCCCTTACGAACCGTTACTCTAGCCTGGCGCGACTAGACCTCCTCCTCACCGAGTATCGATTCCACATCCACTATATGGAAAAGGGCCTCCGGAAATTCATGTAAAATTTTGATCGCGATTCAACGGTCGGATCAAAAGTTATGGCCCTTACGAACCATTACTCTAGCCTGGCATGACGAGACCTCCTGCTCACCCAGTATCGATTCCACATCCACTATATGGAAAAGGGCATCCGGAAACTCATGTAAAATTTGGATCGAGATCCAACGTTTGGATCAATAGGTATGGCCGTTCGAATCGTTACTCTTGCCTAGTGCGACGAGACCTCCTCCTCACCGAGTATCGATTCCACATCCACTATATGGAAAAGGGCATCGGAAACTCCTTTAAAATTTAGATCGAGATCCAACGATCGGATGCAAAGGTATGGCCCTTACGAACCGTTACTCTTGCCTAGTGCGACGAGACCACCTCCTCACCGCATATCGATTCCACATCCACTATATGGAAAAGGGCATCCGAAAACTCTTGTAAAATTTAGATCGCGATCCAACAGTCGGATCAATAGGCATGACCCTTACGAACCGTTACTCTAGCTTGGCGCGACCAGACCTCCTCCTCGCCGAGTATCGATTGCACATCCACTATATGGAATAGGGGATTCGGAAACTCCTGTAAAATTTAGATCGAGATCTAACTGTCGTATCAAAAGTTATTGCCTTTACGAACCGTTACTCTAGCTTGGCGCGACCGGACCTCCCGCTCCCAAGTATCGATTCCACATCCACTATATGGAAAAGGGCCTCCAGAAACTCATGTAAAATTTATATCGCGATCCAACGGTCGGATCAAAAGGTATGACCCTTACGAACTGTTACTCTAGCTTGGCGAGACCAGACCTCCTGCTCACCGAGTATCGATTCCACATCTACTGTATAGAAAAGGGCATCCAGAAACTCATGTAAAATTTGGATCGAGATCCAACGTTTGGATCAATATGTATGGCCAGTTCGAATCGTTACTCTTGCCTAGTGCGACGAGACCTCCTCCTCATCGAGTATCGATTCCACATCCACTATATGGAAAAGGGCATCAGGAAACTCCTTTAAAATTTAGATCGAGATCCAACGGTCGGATGCAAAGGTATGGCCCTTACGAACCGTTACTCTTGCCTAGTGCGACCGAGACCACCTCCTCACCGCATATCGATTCCACATCCACTATATGGAAAAGGGCATCCGAAAACTCTTGTAAAATTTAGATTGCGATCCAACAGTCGGATCAATAGGTATGGCCAGTTCGAACCGTTACTCTTGCCTAGTGCGACGAGACCTCCTCCTTACCGAGTATCGATTCCACATCCACTATATGGAAAAGGGCATCCGGAAACTCCTATAAAATTTAGATCGAGATCCAACGGTCGGATGCAAAGGTATGGCCCTGACGAACCGTTACTCTTGCCGAGTGCGACGAGACCACCTCCTCACCGCATATCGATTCCACATCCACTATATGGAAAAGGGCATCCGAAAACTCTTGTAAAATTTAGATCGCGATCCAACTGTCGGATCAATAGGTATGGCCAGTTCGAACCGTTACTCTTGCCTAGTGCGACGAGACCTCCTCCTTACCGAGTATCGATTCCACATCCACTATATGGAAAAGGGCATCCGAAAACTCCTGTAAAATTTAGATCGAGATCCAACGGTCGGATGCAAAGGTATGGCCCTTACGAACTGTTACTCTAGCGTGGCGCGACCAGACCTCCTGCTCACCGATTATCGATTCCACATCTACTATATGGAAAAGGGCATCCGGAAACTCATGTAAAATTTGGATCGAGATCCAACGTTCGGATCAATAGGTATGGCCAGTTCGAACCGTTACTCTTGCCTAGTGCGACGAGACCTCTTCCTCACCGAGTATCGATTCCACATCCACTATATGGAAAAGGGCATCAGGAAACTCCTTTAAAATTTAGATCGAGATCCAACGGTCGGATGCAAAGGTATGGCCCTTACGAACCGTTACTCTTGCCTAGTGCGACGAGACCATCTCCTCACCGCATATCGATTCCACATCCACTATATGGAAAAGGGCATCCGGAAACTCCTTTAAAATTTAGATCGAGATCCAACGGTCGGATGCAAAGGTATGGCCCTTACGAACCGTTACTCTAGCTTGATGCGACTAGACCTCCTCCTCGCCGAGTATCGATTCCACATCCACTATATGGAATAGGGGATTCGAAAACTCCCGTAAAATTTAGATCGAGATCTAACCGTCGTATCAAAAGTTATTGCCTTTACGAACCGTTACTCTAGCTTGGCGCGACCAGACCTCCTGCTCCCCAAGTATCGATTCCACATCCACTATATGGAAAAGGGCCTCCAGAAACTCATGTAAAATTTATATCGCGATCCAACGGTCGGATCAAAAGGTATGACCCTTACGAACTGTTACTCTAGCTTGGCGAGACCAGACCTCCTGCTCACCGAGTATCGATTCCACATCTACTGTATGGAAAAGGGCATCCAGAAACTCATGTAAAATTTGGATCGAGATCCAACGTTTGGATCAATACGTATGGCCAGTTCGAATCGTTACTCTTGCCTAGTGCGACGAGACCTCTTCCTCACCGAGTATCGATTCCACATCCACTATATGGAAAAGGGCATCAGGAAACTCCTTCAAAATTTAGATCGAGATCCAACGGTCGGATGCAAAGGTATGGCCCTTACGAACCGTTACTCTTGCCTAGTGCGACGAGACCACCTCCTCACCGCATATCGATTCCACATCCACTATATGGAAAAGGGCATCCGAAAACTCTTGTAAAATTTAGATCGCGATCCAACAGTCGGATCAATAGGCATGACCCTTACGAACCGTTACTCTAGCTTGGCGCGACCAGACCTCCTCCTCGCCGAGTATCGATTGCACATCCACTATATGGAATAGGGGATTCGGAAACTCCTGTAAAATTTAGATCGAGATCTAACTGTCGTATCAAAAGTTATTGCCTTTACGAACCGTTACTCTAGCTTGGCGCGACCAGACCTCCTGCTCCCCAAGTATCGATTCCACATCCACTATATGGAAAAGGGCCTCCAGAAACTCATGTAAAATTTATATCGCGATCCAACGGTCGGATCAAAAGGTATGACCCTTACGAACCGTTACTCTAGCTTGGCGAGACCCGGACCTCCCGCTCACCGAGTATCGATTCCACATCTACTGTATGGAAAAGGGCATCCGGAAACTCATGTAAAATTTGGATCGAGATCCAATGTTCGGATCAATAGGTATGGCCAGTTCGAACCGTTACTCTTGCCTAGTGCGACGAGACGTCCTCTGACACGACCAAAAGATTGATGTCTTTTCCCAAGTGTAGGAGTGTCGAAGTAATAAATAACCCGGTAAGACCGGGGTCGAACCACGAGGGGAGGTTAATTGTATAAATTATAGATAACAATAATACAACAACAACAATAACAACAATAATAATAATAGTGAAGAAGAAGAGGAAGAAGTTGATGAGAACTTTGAGATGGAAGATTAACGTAAGGATTAAACAATGATAACAACAAATGTCAAGGTTAGAGGATCCACTAATGGTATTTCAAACAAGTATAGTATAAACTCTTTTTATTCAATTGGAAACCACACACAAAGGAGGTTCCAATCGGATTACAAATTGTTAACATGATTACATTAGTTATCTTATTCGAATAATGCTAATACTTGTAAATGTTTTCAGGCATTCATGATTATAACTTATGTTAACAACAAATCAAGTTCCTTTCATAGCTCGGTGTCGGTTATACCATACAAGTATGGGCTATGAAAGTGCCAAGTATTTGTTGTACCAAGTGTTATACAACATAAATCTAGATTAACCATTTAACAAGCAAAGTATTAAAAGTGAATAAGATAACAAATATAAAGCATGTTAGTATCCAACATTAAAGTCCATGTTGAGTTTATATTATACTTATCCTTACACCATTAGTGTAACCTTTTCACCTTGACATAATTAACTTAGCTAGACATAATGAAAGAAAGAAACATAAATAAACAAGATAAGAACATAAGTAAGATAAAAGTTAACTAAGTAAAGAAAAGGAAGTGAAAGGCATAAACTTGATATTAATAAAAGCAAAGCATAAGCAATACAAAGAGAGAAAGCAAGAGCATGATCTTGATCTGAACACCAAGATACCTAAATACATGGCAAATGCCTCCTTTTATAGGCCAAAATTCAGAACTATTGATTTGTTGACTAATTGATGAATGGGTGACCACATCTTGACTTGATGACAATTCTTATCTTCTTGTCTGCTAAAAACGTCATTGATGACGTCATAATTTGAACAAACTTCAATCATGAAAGTTCTAGGCAATTGTCTCATCTTTCCAGGGTAAAACTTTGAGATCATTTGGACTTCTAGAACTCGAGATATGGGCTGAACACTGAACAGTGTGTCTGGGCTGCAGGACAGATTCGGACTTCTTCGTTGTTGCTACAATTTGGACTTGAAAACGGCCTTCTTAAATCTTGGACTCCTCATGAAAGTTGTAGGCCTATGTCTTAGCTTTCCATCCATATAAGGTAGACCTAAATCCGAGATCTACAACTCCAGATATGACCCGATTACCAAACAGTGTTCCAGTTTGGACTACACCAAAGCATCTCTTTTCTAAGTTTGGCCATCTCTTTGTCCTTTCAATTTCAGTACTTCAACTCATCAATCAATTCTTTCATTTATGTGATAGGCCTGCATTTAAGATGAACATTTACCATAAATTAAAGGTATCTTATATTATTAGATATGTTATTATAAAACATGCTTTAGTTAAGGAGTTATTGATACTTCAAGTGCAAAATGATGATATAAAACCTTGATAAAAATACACTTTTAAGTACTAATCACACCCCCCAACCAGCTTATTACTAGTCCCTAGTAATCAAAGCGTTAAAATAGAAAAACAATTTGCAACTTTCACAAAGCAAGGCATTCATCATTCAACTTCCATTAATCTATCCGGATAAACAAACTCTCATTAAATTTATATATCTCGCTCAATACCTCTTAAACAAGATATTAATAAACCTTCCTTGTTATGTGCTCAATGTACAAAAACATAGATGATGGGGCTTTTATTGGAAGAAAACAATATTTGGTTCTAATGTTGAAGGTTAACTTCCTTGGGTTGGGATTATTATCTCTTTTTTTTTTTTTTTTTTAATATATATACATATAACTTAAAACACAATGCATCTTTAACCCATGTAACGAGCTTTCGGCTAATGACTCCCAGACCAGTTGATCTTAGGGCATTAGGTGTTGAGACACCCCTACGAGCTTAGTAACTCGGGTTGCGAGATACGATACGTAGATAGTGCAATGTTTGATTCCCTTAAGCTTTTCTCCTTAACCCATGTAACAAGCTTTGGGCCAATAGCTCCCAAGTCGGTTGACTTTAGGGTATTAGGTGTTAAAACACCCCTTCGGGCTTAATTGCTTAGGTTAGGGAGGCTACGAAATCAAACTTATCTACGTTTTTATTATCATTATTATTATTTTATTTTTTTTTGTTTTGTTTTGTTTTTTTTTTTTTTTTTTTTTGCAAATTATAGACTATCCCTATCCCTTAGTTGTTACCTTTAACAAAAGGACACAAATAATGTAATAGTCCAATGTGCAACCCACAATCATATGTTAAAGTGTGTGTGTGAAAATGAAGGTTTAAGAATACTGTTAAATAAGTATATGAGGAGAATCAAGTGATAACAATGCGAGAGTTTGTAAACCCGAATATTTCAAGAAGTATTCTAATAGGCCTTGTTATGAATATTGCAAATAACCATTGGAAAATGTTTACTAAGATGCGTCTCAAGAGTCACTCCCCCCTTACTCGCCATCCTAGTGATAACAGTTTTGCCAAATGGTTTTTAAAACAAAAACGAGTTAGTTGGTTAGTTTTTTTTTTTTTTTTTTTTTTTTTAATACTACTACCCTCTCCCCCCAACCAAAACGAGACATTGTCCTCAATGTCCTAAGGTAGAAAGATAGAGTATAGAAGACATCACCCGAAACAACGAACACCGACAAACCCGAAACACACTTAAACAAATATAAGAAATAATAGAACAAAATACTATGCTAGAAATAAAATCAAAAGACACAAGGATTCACAAACGAAGGCTCAAATCCAATCTAAGCTTTTTACGGCTTTTACGTAGTTGACCAATTTATGCGACTCATGGAGGGATCAATTACGGGGATGAAAGATTGTAGTTTGTCGATCAATTGTTCAATGAAGAATAAGGCAGAGATTATGATTTATCGTGCCAAAGATGTTAGAAATTCCTGTTCCACATGACTTGATCAAGGAAAGACAACAAATTATCATAAAAACCATTAACATTGAGCAAACCTATAGGTTTATGGTGAATGTGTAGTTGGGCCCAAGAGGAAATATGAAAGATCTCTTCCAATGTGCCTAGACCACCTGGTAAGGCAATGAAGGCATCAGCATGGTTAAACATTGTATTCATTCGATCAAACATTGTGGAGACCTGTAGTTCCTCTCCAATTGTTTTCCTAATGAAATCCCCTTTTGCTAAAGCTTCGGGGACGACCCCCAAAACTTGACTTCCTCCTAAAAATGCAGCTATTGACACACCCCCCATTAACCCAAGGCTACCTCCCCCATACACTAAATGAATCTTTCTCTCGGCTAGGACCCGACCAAGATGATTTGCTTGCTTCTAAAAATGCTATTTCCTTCCCAGGACTGGATCCACCGAAAACACAAATATTTTTGATGTGATAACTTGAGGGACCCGCCATTTCTACACACTTCTATATCTGTCTAATGTAAGGGTTGAGTAGAAATGAGGGGAAGGAAGAGAAGATTTTATAGATGAGAAATTGAAGATGCAATCATACCCCTATATGTAGACCCATTTGAGTCTCACACACTCTCTCTCTCTCTCTCTCTCTTTATTTAATTATTTATTTTGAAAAAGCATGTGTATGTACGGGTAGTTGTGATTGTGGCTCACATCTTCCCTTGGTTTTACGTCCAAGAACGGCTTAAACGCCCTCTATGGGTCGGGGATAGGCTTCCCATCTAGTTTTCTTAAAAGCGGCAAACGAGGTCTTTTTTAGTCGATTCCCAAGACTAAGTCGATCATGTTCTTTATGAAAATGGGGCCATAAATCATGAATTGCACGATGCACATCTCCACTAGGATGCGTCTCAAGGGTCAACAAAAGATTATCTAAAGACCCCTTACTCGGGCCATCCTTAATGAATTGTATTTTATCTTCACGGTTTATAGATACCATTCCTAAAGAACGACATGTTGCATTACAAGTCCATCGGCACATCGTGACAGACTTTCGATCGTTTTGCACGACGTTTCTTTGCAAAAGTGCTTTTACTGTTCCAGGCATGTGTGAAATGAAAGAATTGGAGGACTCACCGATAATCGGACCTTTGCTTCAATCGGCCCGGCGAATATCTTCAGGAATTCCATGATTCATTAACAACTTCAATCTTGCACACCTAGCAAGGTAAATTTTTATAATCGCATTCCGAGGCGGAGCGGGAAAGTACTTTTTCAATTTTTCAAGAGTGGTGTCCATTTTCAAATGAGAATTGGAGAAGAGAGTCAAAAAAAAGGAGAAAAAGCAAAGTATTGCACAAATATATACAAATATCAGTTATTATGGGAAACTGAAAGAACCGACTTAAGTCACGGAGTACCGTTATCCGCCTTTTGACCGGGGTGAGAGAAACTAGCAAAACAAAACACAAAACAATGTGAGAAAACGAATCAATCTTTATATACAGGATCACTCAATTCAATAGAGTCATTTTCAACTGAAAAATTGTCAAAGTAGACTTTCAAACGATGTCCATTTACCTTGAAAACATTGCCATTCTTTGGATTCTCGATATCACAGGCCCCATATGGATACACATGTTTCACAATGAAAGGACCACTCCATCTTGATCTTAGTTTTCCAGGAAATAAATGGAGTCGAGAATTATAAAGCAAGACTTTTTGACCAACATTGAATGTTTTTCTCAATATTTTCTTGTCATGAAACTCTTTGATTCTTGCTTTATGAATTCTTGAATTTTCATATGCATCATTTCTTATTTCCTCAAGCTCATTTATTTGTAACTTACGCGGTGACTAGCATCATCAAGGTTTGAATTGAAAGCTTTAATAGCCCAATAAGCTTTATGTTCAAGTTCCACAGGCAAGTGACAAGGTTTTCCATAGACTAGTCTATAAGGTGACATACCTAATGATGTTTTATAAGCAGTTCGATAAGCCCAAAGTGCATCATTAAGTCTTAAAGACCAGTCTTTCCTATTAGGGTTCACTGTTTTCTCCAAGATTTGTTTGATCTCCCTATTAGCGAGCTCTACTTGTCCACTAGTCCGGGGGTGATAAGGGGTGGCAACTTTGTGTGTGATTCCATATTTCTTCATTAAAGTCTCAAATGGCTTGTTGCGGAAATGTGTTCCACCATCACTTATCATGGCTCGAGGGATTCCAAATCGACTCAAAATATTTTCTTTCAAGAATTTTATCACTGTTTTGTGATCATTGTTTCGACTTGGAATTGCCTCTATCCATTTTGAAACATAATCTATGCGACTAATATGTACACGAAACCAAATGATGGAGGAAATGGACCCATGAAATCTATACCCCAGCGAGTCAAAGATCTCAATGACAAGAATAGGATTTAAAGGCATCATATGACGTTTTGAAATAGATCCCAACTTTTGACAATTTTCACAAGTCTTGCGGAACACATGTGAGTCCTTAAACATGGTGGGCCAAGTAAAATCCGCATTGTAAGATTTTTGCAGTTGTCTTTCTTGATGAGAAATGGCCCCCACATGCCTCGGAATGACAAAATTTAATGACATTACTTACCTCATTGTCGGAATGCATCTTCGAAATATTTGATCGGGACAATATTTGAATAAATAAGGGTCATCCCAATAAAAGTTCTTTACTTCGTCCAAGAACTTTCTTTTGTCTTGGGTACTCCAATGAGCCGGCAATTGTCCCGAAACAAGAAAATTAACAATATTAGCATACCAAGGCATTTTAGAGACGGAAAATAAAGATTCGTCGGGAAAGTAGTCATCGATTGGTGTGATGTCGGATCTCGATCTCGTTGTCAATCTTGACAAGTGATCTGCGACAACATTTTCGGTGCCTTTCTTGTCTTTGATTGTGATATCAAATTCTTGAAGTAACAAAATCCACCGAACCAATCTAGCCTTAGAATCTTTCTTAGAAAGAAGATATTTCAATGCTTGCATGATCACCGTAAACAACAACGGGTGAGCCAACAAGATAAGACTGAATTTTTCACATGCAAATACTACGCAAGTAATTCTTTTTCGTAGTGGTGTAATTCATTTGAGCACTATTTAAAGTTTTACTTGCATAGTAAATCACATAAGGTTTCTTATCTTTTCTTTGTCCCAAGACAAGCACCCACGGCATAATCACTAGCATCACACATTATTTCAAAAGGTAAAGACCAATCGGGAGGTTGAATGATAGGAGCAGAAGTAAGCAAGTTTTTAAGTTGAACAAAGGCTTCTTCACAATGTTCGATCCATTCAAAAATATTATCCTTTGTTAGAAGGTTGCTCAAGGGCTTAGATATTACACTAAAATCTTTGATGAACCTTCTATAAAAACCAAAGATGTCCTAAGAATGATCTAACATCTTTAATGGATTTTGGTGTTGGCAAGTTAGCAATTAACTCGATTTTAGATTTGTCAACCTCAATTCCTTTTGATGAAACAATGTGACCAAGTACAATGCCGTTTGTTACCATAAAGTGACATTTTTCCCAATTCAAGTACAAGATTCTTCTCTTCACACCTGCTCAAAACCTTTTCTAAGTTAGTCAAACAATCATCAAATGAATCACCAAAAACAGAAAAATCATCCATAAAAATCTCAAGAAAACGTTCAACCATATCACTAAATATACTAAGCATGCATCTTTGAAACGTGGCTGGTGCATTACATAATCCAAAAGGCATCCTTCGATATGCAAAAGTGCCAAATGGACATGTGAAAGTAGTTTTCTCTTGATCTTCCAATGCAATTTCAATTTGGTTATAACTCGAATAGCCATCTAGGAAACAATAAAATTCATGACCTGCAACTCTTTCTAGGATTTGATCCATGAAAGGTAAGGGAAAATGATCTTTTCTAGTCATTGAATTAAGTTTCCTATAATCAATGCACATACGCCAACCCAGGTAATAGTCCTTGTTGGAATTAACTCATTTTTCTCATTTGGTATCACGGTGACTCTAGACTTCTTGGGTACCACTTGGGTAGGACTTACCCATTTCTTTGTCGAAATAGGATAAATGATTCCATTATCTAGAAGCTTAATGACTTCATTTTTCACTACTTCTTTCATATTAGGATTAAGCCTTCGTTGCATTTCTCTAGAGGGTTTAGCATTTTCCTCCAAATAAATCCTGTGTGTGCAAATCAAAGGACTAATTCCTTTTATGTCGCTATAGTCCATCCCAAGGCATTTTTGTGCATTTTCGAGTTTGCAATAACTTACCTTCTTGATGTGCGTTAAGTGTGGAAGAGATTATTACGGAAAAGTTTCATTTTCTCCCAAAAATGAGTATTTGAGATGGAATGGTAATGGCTTCAAATCAGGTTTTGGTGGTTGAACACTTGAAGGTATGGACTTAATTGATCGTGGTGGCAATTCCTCAATTTGTGGTCTCCAATTACTTGCCTTCGATTTTTCCCGAGAATAGACCATTTGCAAATCGTCGGATTCATCAATCTCAATTTTCTTGGAAGTGGTTTGAAATTGATCATGAACTAATTTTTCAAGTAAAGTCCACTTCCGTAAATCATTATCATCTCCAGGTTGCTTGCAAATGTTGAAAATATTCATCTCCAATGTCATGTTTCCAAAAGATAGCTTCATCAATCCATTCCTACAATTAATCAATGCATTAGAAGTTGCAAGAAATGGACGCCCTAAAATAACAGGAAATGAATTACATGCTTCAACAGGTTGTGTGTCCAAGACAATAAAATCCACAGGATAAATGAATTTATCAACTTGTACTAACACATCTTCAACTATTCCTCTAGGCACTTTTACGGATCTATCGGCAAGTAAAAGAGTTACGAAGTTGGTTTTAACTCACCTAGATTGAGACTTTGAAAAACTGAATATGGAAGTAAATTCACACTAGCTCCAAGATCAAGTAAGGCTTTTTCAATTTTATGCTCTCCAATAAAGCAAGAAATTGTAGGACAACCAGGGTCTTTATATTTCAAAGCATTATTGTTTTGAAGAATAGCACTTACTTGTTCGGCTAAAAAGGCTTTCTTTTTCACATTCAGCTTTCTCTTCACAAGGCACAGATCTTTCAAAAATTTAGCATAAGAAGGAACTGTTTGATAGCATCCAAAGAAAGGTATATTGATCCTTACCCGTTTGAAAGTTTAAAAGATTTCGAGTTATGATTGACTTTCCTTTGTTTCGTCATGGCATGAGGAAATGGAAGTCTTGGCAAGGAGAATCGGTCTTTTCTTTGCAATGATCAGATTCAACCCCTTCCTTACCCTCGAGATTGACTCATCATCATTCTCACAAGGTTCAAGAGTGGGTTTTTTAATAACCTTACAACTGCGAAGAGTGATGACCGATTTGGCTTGATCCATGTGTTGGCTTCCGAACTACTTGCATTCACATTGTATTGCCCCTTTGGATTTTGTTGTGGTTGAGATGGAAACTTACCTTTCTCTTGGAAACCGAGAGCGAGATGTCAATTTTGCAAGAGTATCTTTGAAATCTGTCATGCTTTGAGCAAGTTGAGTGTTAATTGCCTCTTGCTTTTCCATAAATGCATGCAATGTTTCCTCAAGATTTCTTCTAGGAGGTGGAGCATAAGGAGGTGCATATCCATGAGAATTTTGGAAATTATGTTGTGCTTGAAACGGTGGTCTGTGAAGTTTGAGCATTATTGTTCTCACTCTTCCAACTGAAATTTGGATGATTTCTCCAACCAGGGTTATATGTTTGCGAATATGGGTTATGGTTGGGCCTTTGAAAACCTGTTTAATGCATGGGCTTGTTCATGGAGACATTCTTTAAAAGAAGGCAAGGTTGGACAGTCATTGGTTGAATGTTCGTTGGTTTCACAGATTTGACATGCAATGTCTTGAACAAGATTTTAATTGACCACTCTTTTTCAATTCTAGTGCCTCAACTTTTCTAGCTAAAGATGCAAACTTGGCTTGGAGGTCATGATCTTCCCTAAGGTTGTACATACCTCCACTAGATGTATGAGGTTGGGTTTTACTTGGTGCCTCATAAGTTCTGTAGTGTCCCAATTTTGCGCATTTTCGGCTAGCAAGTCTAGGTATTCCATCGCTTCATTAGGGTCTTTATCCTCAAAAGTTCCATTGCACATCAATTCAACCATTTGCCTATCTCTAGGAGTTAATCCTTCATAAAAATGTGAAACTAATCTCCATGTTTCAAAACCATGATGGGGGCAAGTATTAAGCAAGTCTCGATACCTATCCCAACATTGATAAAATGTTTCTCCGGTTTTTGAGAGAAAGTAATGATTTGTCTTTTGAAAGAGTTTGTTCTTGGGATGGAAAAAACTTCTTTAAAAATTGTTGTTGCATATCATCCCAAGCACGAATGGATCCAGGTCTCAAATTTTGTAGCCATGTTTTAGCTTTATCTTTTAATGAAAAAGGAAAAAGCTTCAATCTAATGGTGTTCATGCTACAATTTGAGTCATTATAGGTGTTGCAAACCTCCTCAAATTCCCTTAAATGCAAGTATGGATTTTCTAAATCTAAGCCATGAAAAGATGGTAAAAGTTGAATAATGCCTGTCTTAAAATTAAAATGAGATGCATCGGGTGGAAAAACTATGCATGAGGGTGCACTTGTTCTTGTGGGATTCATGTGGTCTCTAAGTGTTCTAACCCGAATATTCTCATTATTCTCATTATGAAGCGATTGGTTATCTTCTTCGGCCATATTTTCGAAAATGATGAGGATACCCTACAAAGTCTACCACTTAATGTACGTGACCACACTCTCATGCACGTGTAAAAAGAGAATAAAAAGAAGAAGAAAACAAAAGAAAAAGAAACAACACAAAAGAAACAAAGTTAAATACAATAAAAGTAAAAAGAGAAAATAAAATAAATACTATAATTTGTACAAGAATTTACCCCCAGGCAACGGCGCCAAAAACTTGACACGACCAAAAGATTGATGTCTTTTCCCAAGTGTAGGAGTGTCGAAGTAATAAATAACCCGGTAAGACCAGGGTCGAACCACAGGGAGGTTAATTGTATAAATTATAGATAACAATAATACAACAACAACAATAACAACAATAATAATAATAGTGAAGAAGAAGAGGAAGAAGTTGATGAGAACTTTGAGATGGAAGATTAACGTAAGGATTAAACAATGATAACAACAAATGTCAAGGTTAGAGGATCCACTAATGGTATTTCAAACAAGTATAGTATAAACTCTTTTTATTCAATTGGAAACCACACACAAAGGAGGTTCCAATCAGATTACAAATTGTTAACATGATTACATTAGTTATCTTATTCGAATAATGCTAATACTTGTAAATGTTTTCCGGCATTCATGATTATAACTTATGTTAACAACAAATCAAGTTCCTTTCATAGCTCGGTGTCGGTTATACCATACAAAGTATGGGCTATGAAAGTGCCAAGTATTTGTTGTACCAAGTGTTATACAACATAAATCTAGATTAACCATTTAACAAGCAAAGTATTAAAAGTGAATAAGATAACAAATATAAAGCATGTTAGTATCCAACATTAAAGTCCATGTTGAGTTTATATTATACTTATCCTTACACCATTAGTGTAACCTTTTCACCTTGACATAATTAACTTAGCTAGACATAATGAAAGAAAGAAACATAAATAAACAAGATAAGAACATAAGTAAGATAAAAGTTAACTAAGTAAAGGAAAGGAAGTGAAAGGCATAAACTTGATATTAATAAAAGCAAAGCATAAGCAATACAAAGAGAGAAAGCAAGAGCATGATCTTGATCTGAACACCAAGATACCTAAATACATGGCAAATGCCTCCTTTTATAGGCCAAAATTCAGAACTATTGATTTGTTGACTAATTGATGAATGGGTGGCCACATCTTGACTTGATGACAATTCTTATCTTCTTGTCTGCTAAAAACGTCATTGATGACGTCATAATTTGAACAAACTTCAATCATGAAAGTTCTAGGCAATTGTCTCATCTTTCCAGGGTAAAAATTTGAGATCATTTGAACTTCTAGAACTCGAGATATGGGCTGAACACTGAACAGTGTCTGGGCTGCAGGACAGATTCGGACTTCTTCGTTGTTGCTACAATTTGGACTTGAAAACGGCCTTCTTAAATCTTGGACTCCTCATGAAAGTTGTAGGCCTATGTCTTAGCTTTCCATCCATATAAGGTAGACCTAAATCCGAGATCTACAGCTCCAGATATGACCCGATTACCAAACAGTGTTCCAGTTTGGACTGCACCAGCATCTCTTTTCTAAGTTTGGCCATCTCTTTGTCCTTTCAATTTCGATACTTCAACTCATCAATCAATTCTTTCATTTATGTGATAGGCCTGCATTTAATATGAACATTTACCATAAATTAAAGGTATCTTATATTATTAGATATGTTATTATAAAACATGCTTTAGTTAAGGAGTTATTGATACTTCAAGTGCAAAATGATGATATAAAACCTTGATAAAAATACACTTTTAAGTACTAATCATCCTCCTCACCGAGTATCGATTCCACATCCACTATATGGAAAAGGGCATCCAGAAACTCCTTTAAAATTTAGATCGAGATCCAACGGTCGGATGCAAAGGTATGGCCCTTACGAACCGTTACTCTAGCTTGATGCGACTAGACCTCCTCCTCGCCGAGTATCGATTCCACATCCACTATATGGAATAGGGGATTCGAAAACTCCTGTAAAATTTAGATCGAGATCTAACTGTCGTATCAAAAGTTATTGCCTTTACGAACCGTTACTCTAGCTTGGCGCGACCAGACCTCCTGCTCCCCAAGTATCGATTCCACATCCACTATATGGAAAAGGGCCTCCGAGAAACTCATGTAAAATTTATATCGCGATCCAACGGTCGGATCAAAAGGTATGACCCTTACGAACCTGTTACTCTAGCTTGGCGAGACCAGACCTCCTGCTCACCGAGTATCGATTCCACATCTACTGTATGGAAAAGGGCATCCGGAAACTCATGTAAAATTTGGATCGAGATCCAACGTTCGGATCAATAGGTACGGCCAGTTCGAACCATTACTCTTGCCTAGTGCGACGAGACCTCCTCCTCACCGAGTATCGATTCCACATCCACTATATGGAAAAGGGCATCCGGAAACTCCTATAAAATTTAGATCGAGATCCAACGGTCGGATGCAAAGGTATGGCCCCGACGAACCGTTACTCTTTGCCGAGTGCGACGAGACCACCTCCTCACCGCATATCGATTCCACATCCACTATATGGAAAAGGGCATCCGAAAACTCTTGTAAAATTTAGATTGCGATCCAACAAGTCGGATCAATAGGTATGGCCAGTTCGAACCGTTACTCTTGCCTAGTGCGACGAGACCTCCTCCTTACCGAGTATCGATTCCACATCCACTATATGGAAAAGGGCCTCCGGAAATTCATGTAAAATTTTGATTGCGATTCAACGGTCGGATCAAAAGTTATGGCCCTTACGAACCGTTACTCTAGCCTGGCATGACGAGACCTCCTGCTCACCGAGTATCGATTCCACATCCACTATATGGAAAAGGGCATCCGGAAACTCATGTAAAATTTGGATCGAGATCCAACGTTTGGATCAATAGGTATGGCCAGTTCGAATCGTTACTCTTGCCTAGTGCGACGAGACCTCCTCCTCACCGAGTATCGATTCCACATCCACTATATGGAAAAGGGCATCAGGAAACTCCTTTAAAATTTAGATCGAGATCCAACGATCGGATGCAAAGGTATGGCCCTTACGAACCGTTACTCTTGCCTAGTGCGACGAGACCACCTCCTCACCGCATATCGATTCCACATCCACTATATGGAAAAGGGCATCCGAAAACTCTTGTAAAATTTAGATCGCGATCCAACAGTCGGATCAATAGGCATGACCTTTATGAACCGTTACTCTAGCTTGGCGCGACCAGACCTCCTCCTCGCCGAGTATCGATTGCACATCCACTATATGGAATAGGGGATTCGGAAACTCCTGTAAAATTTAGATCGAGATCTAACTGTCGGATCAAAAGTTATTGCCTTTACGAACCGTTAATCTAGCTTGGCGACCAGACCTCCGCTCCCCAAGTATCGATTCCACATCCACTATATGGAAAAGGGCCTCCGGAAACTCATGTAAAATTTAGATCGCGATCCAACGGTCGGATCAAAAGGTATGACCCTTACGAACTGTTACTCTAGCTTGGCGAGACCAGACCTCCTGCTCACCGAGTATCGATTCCACATCTACTGTATGGAAAAGGGCATCCGGAAACTCATGTAAAATTTGGATCGAGATCCAACGTTCGGATCAATAGGTACGGCCAGTTCGAACCGTTACTCTTGCCTAGTGCGACGAGACCTCCTCCTCACCGAGTATCGATTCCACATCCACTATATGGAAAAGGGCATCCGGAAACTCCTGTAAAATTTAGATCGAGATCCAACGGTCGGATGCAAAGGTATGGCCCTTACGAACCGTTACTCTTGCCTAGTGCGACGAGACCACCTCCTCACCGCATATCGATTCCACATCCACTATATGGAAAAGGGCATCCAAAAACTCTTGTAAAATTTAGATCGCGATCCAACAGTCGGATCACTAGGCATGACCCTTACGAACCGTTACTTTTGCCTAGTGCGACGAGACCTCCTCCTCACCGAGTATCGATTCCACATCCACTATATGGAAAAGGGCATCCAAAAACTCCCTGTAAAAATTAGATCGAGATCCAACGGTCGGATGCAAAGGTATGGCCCTTACGAACCGTTACTCTTGCCTAGTGCGACGAGACCACCTCCTCACCGCATATCGATTCCACATCCACTATATGGAAAAGGGCATCCGAAAACTCTTGTGAAATTTAGATCGCGATCCCACAGTCGGATCACTAGGCATGACCCTTACGAACCGTTACTTTTGCCTAGTGCGACGAGACCTCCTCCTCACCGAGTATCGATTCCACATCCACTATATGGAAAAGGGCATCCAAAAACTCCTGTAAAAATTAGATCGAGATCCAACGGTCGGATGCAAAGGTATGACCCTTACGAACTGTTACTCTAGCCTGGCGCGACCAGACCTCCTGCTCACCGATTATCGATTCCACATCTACTATATGGAAAAGGGCATCCGGAAACTCATGTAAAATTTGGATCGAGATCCAACGTTCGGATCAATAGGTATGGCCAGTTCGAACCGTTACTCTTGCCTAGTGCGACGAGACCTCCTCCTCACAGAGTATCGATTCCACATCCACTATATGGAAAAGGGCATCAGGAAACTCCTTTAAAATTTAGATCGAGATCCAACGGTCGGATGCAAAGGTATGGCCCGACGAACCGTTACTCTTGCCTAGTGCGACGAGACCACCTCCTCACCGCATATCGATTCCACATCCACTATATGGAAAAGGGTATCCGAAAACTCTTGTAAAATTTAGATCGCGATCCAACAGTCGGATCAATAGGCATGACCCTTACGAACCGTTACTCTAGCCTGGCGCGACCAGACCTTCTCCTCACCGAGAATCGATTCCACATCCACTATATGGAATAGGGCATCCAAAAAATCCTGTAAAATTTAGATCGAGACCTAACGGTCGGATCAAAAGTTATTGCCATTATGAACCATTACTCTAGCTTGGCGAGACCAGACCTCCTACTCACCGAGTATCGATTCCACATCCACTATATGGAAAAGGGCCTCTGGAAACTCATGTAAAATGTTGATCGCTATCCAACGGTCGGATCAAAAGTTTTGGCCCTTACGAACCGTTACCCTAGCCTGGCGCGACCAGACCTCCTCCTCACAGAGTATCGATTCCACATCCACTATATGGAAAAGGGCCTCCGGAAACTCAAGTAAAATTTAGATCGAGATCCAACGGTCGGATCAAAAGGCATGCCCCGTTGGAATCATTACTCTGGCCTCGCGTGATTATACCTCCTCCTCACCGAGTATTGATTCCACATCCACTATATGGAAAAGGGCATCCAGAAAATCCTGTAAAATTTAGATCGAGACCTAACGGTCGGATCAAAAGTTATGGCCCTTACGAAACGTTAGTGTAGCCTGGCGCGACCAAATCTCCTCCTCACCGAGTATCGATTCCACATCCACTATATGGAAAAGGGCATCCGGAAACTCATGTAAAATTTTGATCGCAATCCAACTGTAGGATCAAAAGGTATCGCCCTTACGAACCGTTACTCTATCCTGGGGCGACCAGACCTCCTCCTCACCTAGTATCGATTCCACATCCACTATATGAAAAAGGGCATCCAGAAACTCCAGAAAAATTTAGATCAAGATCCAACGTTCAGATCAACAGGTATGGCCAGTTCGAACCGTTACTCTTGCCTCGCGCTGCCAGACCTCCTCCTCACCGAGTATCGATTCCACATCCACCATATGGAAAAGGGCATCCAGAAACTCCTGTAAAATTTAGATCGAGATCCAACGGTAGGATCAACAGGTATGGCCCGTTCGAACCGTTACTCAAGCTTGGCGCGACCGGACCTCCTCCTCCCCGAGTATCGATTCCACATCCACTATATAGAATTGGGGATCCGCAAACTCCTATAAAATTTAGATCGAGATCTAACGGTAAGATCAAAAGTTATTGCCTTTACGAACCGTTACTCTAGCGTGGCGCGACCGGACCTCCCGCTCACCGAGTATCGATTCCACATCCACTATATGGAAAAGGGCCTCCGGAAACTCATGTAAAATTTAGATCGCGATCCAACGGTCGGATCAAAAGGTATGACACTTACGAACCGTTACTCTAGCCTCGCGCGACCAGACCTCCTCCTCACCGAGTATCGATTCCACATCCACTATATGGAAAAGGGCATCCGGAAAATCCTGTAAAATTGAGATCGAGATGTAACGGTCGGATCAAAAGTTATTGCCTTTACGAACCGTTACTCTAGCTTGGAGAGACCAGACCTCCTTCTCACCGAGTGTCGATTCCACTTCCACTATATGGAAAAGGGCCTCCAGAAACTCATGTAAAATTTAGATGTGGATCCAACGGTCAGATTAAAAGGTATGCCACGTTCGAACCGTTACTCTAGCCTGGCGTGACTATACCTCCTCCTCACCGAGTATCGATTCCACATCCACTATATGGAAAAGCGCATCCGGAAAATCCTGTAAAATTGAGATCGAGATGTAACGGTCGGATCAAAAGTTATTGCCTTTACGAACCGTTACTCTAGCTTGGAGAGACCAGAACTCCTTCTCACCGAGTATTTATTCCACTTCCACTATATGGCAAAGGGCCTCCGGAAACTCATGTAAAATTTTGATCGTTATCCAACGGTCGGATCAAAAGTTATGGCCCTTACGAACCGTTACTCTAGATTGGAGTGACCAGACCTCCTCCTCACTGAGTATCGATTCCACATCCACTATTTGGAATAGGGGATCCGAAACTCTGTAAAATTTAGATCGCGATCCAACGATCGGATCAAAAGGTATGACCCTTACGAACCGTTACCGTAGCCTCGCGCGACCAGACCTCCTTCTCACTGGGTATCGATTCCACATCCACTATATGGAAAAACGCATCTGGAAACGCTTGTAAAATTTATATCGAGATCGAACGGTCGGATCAAAAGTTATTGCCTTTACGAACCGTTACTCTAGCTTGGCGCGACCAGACCTTCTCCTCGCCGATTATCGACTCCACATCCACTATATGGAATAGGGGATCCGGAAACTCCTGTAAAATTCAGATCGCGATCCAACAGTCGGATCAAAAGGTATGACCCTTACGAACCGTTACTGTAGCCTCGCGCGACAGACCTCCTTCTCACCAGTATCGATTCCACTTCCACTATATGGAAAAGGGCATCCAGAAAATCCTGTAAAATTTAGATTGAGATCTAACCGTCGGATCAAAAGTTATTGCCTTTACGAACCGTTACTCTAGCTTGGCGCGACAAGACCTACTGGTCACCGAGTATCGATTCCACATCCACTATATGGAAAAGGGCCTCTGGAAACTCATGTAAAATTTTGATCGCGATCCAACGGTCGGATAAAAAGTTATAGCCCTTACAAACCGTTACTCTAGCCTGGGGCGACGAGACCTCCTACTCACCGAGTAAAGATTCCACATCCACTATATGGAAAAGGGCATCCGGAAACTCCTGTAAAATTTAGATCGAGATCGAACGATCAGATCAAAGGTTATTGCCTTTACGAACCGTTACTCTAGCTTGGCGCGACCGAGACCTCCTCATCGCGAGTATCGATTCCACATCCACTATATGGAATAGGGGATCCGGAAACTCGTGTAAAATTTAGATCGAGATCCAACGGTCGGATCAAAAGGCATGCCCCGTTTGAATCGTTACTCTTGCCTGGCGTGACTATACCTCCTCCTCACCGAGTATTGATTCCACATCCACTATATGGAAAAGGGCATCCAGAAAATCCTGTAAAATTTAGATCGAGACCTAACGGTCGGATCAAAAGTTATTGCCATTAAGAACCGTTACTCTAGCTTGGCGAGACCAGACCTCCTTCTCACCGAGTATCGATTCCACATCCACTATATGGAAAAGGGCCTCCGGAAACTCATGTAAAATTTTGACCGCGATCCAACGGTCGCATCAAAAGTTATGGCCCTTACGAACAGTTACACTAGCCTGGCGCGACCGGATCTCCTCCTCACGAGTATCGATTCCACATGCACTATATGGAAAAGGGCATCCGGAAGCTCCCGTAAAATTTATATCGAGATGTAACGGTCGGATCAAAAGTTATTGCCTTTACGAACCGTTACTCTAGCTTGGCGCGACCAGACCTCCTACTCACCGAGTATCGATTCCACATCCACTATATGGAAAAGAGCATCCGGAAACTCCGTAAAATTTAGATCGAGATCCAACGGTCGGATCAAAAGGTATGGCCTGTTCGAACCGTTACTCTTGCCTACCGCGACCGAGACCTCCTCCTCACCGAGTAAAGATTCCACATCCACTATATGGAAAAGGGCATCCGGAAACTCCTGTAAAATTTAGATCGAGATCGAACGATCGGATCAAAGGTTATTGCCTTTACGAACCGTTACTCTAGCTTGGCGCGACCAGACCTCCTCATCGCCGAGTATCGATTCCACATCCACTATATGGAATAGGGGATCCGCAAAATCGTGTAAAATTTAGATCGAGATCCAACGGTCGGATCAAAAGGCATGCCCCGTTGGAATCGTTACTCTAGCGTGGCGCGACAATACCTCCTCCTCGCTAAGTATCGATTCCACATCCACTATCTGGAATAGGGGGTCCGGAAACTCCTGTAAAATTTAGATCGAGATCTAACGGTCGGATCAAAAGTTATGGCCCTTACGAACCGTTACTCTAGCCTGGCACGACCAGACCTCCTCCTCACCGAGTATCGATTCCACATCCACTATATCGAAAAGGGCATTCGGAAACTCATGTAAAACTTTGTTCGCGATCCAACAGTCGGATCAAAAGTTATGGCCCTTACGAACCGTTACTCTAGCTTGGCGCGACCAGACCTCCTGCTCACCGAGTACCGATTCCACATCCACTATATGGCAAAGGGCCTCCGCAAACTCATGTAAAATTTTGATCGCGATCCAACGGTCGGATCAAAAGTTACGGCCCTTACAAACCGTTACTCTAGCCTGGCGGGAGCATACCTCCTCCTTGACGAGTATCGATTCCACATCCACTATCTGGAATAGGGGATCCGGAAACTCCTGTAAAATTTAGATCGAGATCCAACGGTCGGATCAAAAGTTATTGCCTTTACGAGCCCTTACTCTAGTATGGCATGACCGGACCTCCTCCTCCGAGTATCGATTCCACATCCACTATATGGAATAGGGGATCCGAAACTCTTGTAAAATTTAGATCGCGATCCAACGGTCGGATCAAAAGGTATGACCCTTACGAACCGTTACTCTAGCCTCGTGCGACTAGACCTCCTCCTCACCGAGTAACGATTCCACATCCACTATATGGAAAAGCGCATTCGGAAACTCCAGTAAAATTTATATCGAGATGTAACGGTTGGATCAAAAGTTATTGCCTTTACGAACCGTTACTCTAGCTTGGCGCGACAGACCTCCTCCTCGCAGAGTATCGATTCCATATCCACTATATGGAATAGGGGATCGGGAAACTCATCTAAAATTTAGATCGCGATCCAACGGTCGGATCAAAAGGTATGACCCTTACGAACCGTTACTCTAGCCTAGCGCGACCGGACCTTCACCTCACCGAGTATCAATTCCACATCCACTATATGAAAAAATCGCATCCGGAAACTCTTGTAAAATTTATATCGAGATGTAACGGTCGGATCAAAAGTTCTTGCCGTTACTCTAGCTTGGCGCGACCAGACCTCATCCTCGCAGTGTATCCATTCCATATCCACTATACGGAATAGGGGATCGAGAAACTCAACTAAAATTTAGATCGCGAACCAACGATCGGATCAAAAGGTATGACCCTTACGAACCGTTACTCTAGCCTAGCGCGACCAGACCTTCACCTCACCGAGTATCAATTCCACATCCACTATATGGAAAAGCGTATCCAGAAACTCCAGTAAAATTTAGATCGAGACTTAACGGTCGGATCAAAAGTTATGGCCCTTACGAAACGGTAGTGTAGCCTGGCGCGACCAAATCTCCTCCTCACCGAGTATTGATTCCACATCCACTATATGGAAAAGGGCATCCGGAAACTCATGTAAAATTTTGATTGCAATCCAACTGTAGGATCAAAAGGTATCGCCCTTACGAACCGTTACTCTAGCCTGGCACGACCAGACCTCCTCCTCACCGAGTATCGATTCCACATCCACTATATGGAAAAGGGCATCCGGAAACTCATGTACAACTTTGTTCGCGATCCAACAGTCGGATCAAAAGTTATGGCCCTTACGAACCGTTACTCTAGCTTGGCGCGACCAGACCTCCTGCTCACCGAGTATCGATTCCACATCCACTATATGGAAAAGGGCCTCCGCAAACTCATGTAAAATTTTGATCGCGATCCAAGAGTCGGATCAAAAGTTACGGCCCTTACGAACCGTTACTTTAGCCTGGCGCGACCATACCTCCTCCTTGACGAGTATCGATTCCACATCCACTATCTGGAATAGGGGATCCGGAAACTCCTGTAAAATTTAGATCGAGATCCAACGCTCGGATCAAAAGTTATTGCCTTTACGAGCCGTTACTCTAGGATGGCGTGACCAGACCTCCTCCTCGCCAAGTATCGATTCCACATCCACTATATGGAATAGTGGATCCAGAAACTCTTCTAAAATTTAGATCGAGATCTAACGGTCGGATCAAAAGTTATTGCCTTTACGAACTGTTACTCTAGCTTGGCGCGACAGACCTCCTGCTCACCGATTATCGATTCCATATCCACTATATGGAAAAGGGCCTCCGGAAACTCATGTAAAATTTTGTTCGCGATCCAACAATCGGATCAAAAGGTATGACCCTTACGAACCCTTACTCTAGCCTCGCGCGACAAGACTTCCTCCTCACCGAGTATGGATTCCACATCCACTATATGGAAATGGGGCTCCGCAAACTCATGTAAAATTTTGATCGCGATCCAACGGTCGGATCAAAAGTTACGGCCCTTACGAACCGTTACTCTAGCGTGGCGCGACAATACCTCCTCCTCGCTGAGTATCGATTCCACATCCACTATCTGGAATAGGGGGTCCGGAAACTCCTGTAAAATTTAGATCGAGATCTAACGGTCGGATCAAAAGTTATGGCCCTTACGAACCGTTACTCTAGCCTCGGCACGACCCGGGACCTCCTCCTCACCGAGTATCGATTCCACATCCACTATATCGAAAAGGGCATTCGGAAACTCATGTAAAACTTTGTTCGCGATCCAACGAGTCGGATCAAAAGTTATGGCCCTTACGAACCGTTACTCTAGCTTGGCGCGACCAGACCTCCTGCTCACCGAGTACCGATTCCACATCCACTATATGGCAAAGGGCCTCCGCAAACTCATGTAAAATTTTGATCGCGATCCAACGGTCGGATCAAAAGTTACGGCCCTTACAAACCGTTACTCTAGCGCGCGGGAGCATACCTCCTCCTTGACGAGTATCGATTCCACATCCACTATCTGGAATAGGGGATCCGGAAACTCCTGTAAAATTTAGATCGAGATCCAACGGTCGGATCAAAAGTTATTGCCTTTACGAGCCCTTACTCTAGTATGGCATGACCAGACCTCCTCCTCGCCGAGTATCGATTCCACATCCACTATATGGAATAGGGGATCCAGAAACTCTTGTAAAATTTAGATCGCGATCCAACGGTCGGATCAAAAGGTATGACCCTTACGAACCGTTACTCTAGCCTCGTGCGACTAGACCTCCTCCTCACCGAGTAACGATTCCACATCCACTATATGGAAAAGCGCATTCGGAAACTCCAGTAAAATTTATATCGAGATGTAACGGTTGGATCAAAAGTTATTGCCTTTACGAACCGTTACTCTAGCTTGGCGCGACCAGACCTCCTCCTCGCAGAGTATCGATTCCATATCCACTATATGGAATAGGGGATCGGAAACTCATCTAAAATTTAGATCGCGATCCAACGGTCGGATCAAAAGGTATGACCCTTACGAACCGTTACTCTAGCCTAGCGCGACCAGACCTTCACCTCACCGAGTATCAATTCCACATCCACTATATGAAAAAATCGCATCCGGAAACTCTTGTAAAATTTATATCGAGATGTAACGGTCGGATCAAAAGTTATTGCCGTTACTCTAGCTTGGCGCGACCAGACCTCATCCTCGCCACGTATCCATTCCATATCCACTATATGGAATAAGGGATCGGAAACTCAACTAAAATTTAGATCGCGAACCAACGATCGGATCAAAAGGTATGACCCTTACGAACCGTTACTCTAGCCTAGCGCGACCAGACCTTCACCTCACCGAGTATCAATTCCACATCCACTATATGGAAAAGCGTATCCAGAAACTCCAGTAAAATTTATATCGAGATGTAACGGTTGGATCAAAAGTTATTGCCTTAACGAACCGTTACTCTAGCTTGGCGCGACCAGACCTCCTCCTCGCAGAGAATCGATTCCATATCCACTATACGGAATAGGGGATCGAGAAACTCAACTAAAATTTAGATCGCGAACCAACGATCGGATCAAA
>JAGMVL010000971.1:10000-12500 GCA_019202695.1 Populus x sibirica
CGGAACGCGGGGGCCGGGGCCCGAAGGCAGCCCCCGCGGGCGAGAGAGCAAGCCAGCAGGGGCTGTCGCCTGCCGCGGCCAGGCGACGTCGGGCTGGCCCCTGCCGCGGCCAGCGATGTCGGGCTGTCGCCTGCCGCGGCCAGCGACGTCGGGGCTGGCCCTCGGCGCCTAGCCTCTCCCACGCAGGGGGCAGGCCGAACGCGGGGGCCGGGGCCGAAGGCAGCCCCCGCGGGCGAGAGAGCAAGCCAGCAGGGGCTGTCCGCGCGCGCGCGCGGCGCGGCATGGCTGCGGGGGGGCGCGCGCGCCGCGCCCAGGGCCCCAAGGGCCCCCAAGGGCCCCCGGCCCTCGAGCCCGGCGCCCCGGCGCCCGGCGGGCGGGCGCGCGCGCGCGTGTGGTCTTTGAGGGGCGCCGGCCTGGTGGCTCCCTAAAGAGCAATAAGTGTCATTGCGGCTACGCGGCGGGGAGACACTACTAGGTCCCAGTTGTCACCCCCCCTCTAAAAAATTCATTTCTTGGTATTTTGAGCTGAAATTTTGCACGAGAGGTTGGCAAAAATCCAATCCACCTTCATTAATTTTCCCAGAATTTTTCGAGGTCGGGAAGTATTTGTTTTAATTTTCCTACCATTAGAAATCGAGTAAATCCGCAAAACTAGGAACCGGCCCGGAATGACCCCAAATTCAGTGGGCAGCCTCATAAAAATATGGCTGATTTTACTGGATTGGTTTCATGTGGAAAGCACGACGTTTTCTTGTAGGAATGCGGGAACCCCGGCAGCTCGCCTGCCGCGGCCAGCGACGTCGGGGACGCTGGCCTGCGCTGTCGAGCCCGCGAGGGCTGTCTCCGCGGCAGGCCCCCCTGAACGGGGCACGACAGGCCACCGCGCTGGCTCGTCCAGCGTCGACAGTCCCTCGTCCAGGTTTCAGATCGCGCCAAGTCGAACCCATGACCTGCTCAAGCCATCGTGCGCTGCCGAATTCGCATCTGCGTGTAGGCTGCCATTCCACGCGGCAGCCCCTGTTTTCGTCAGCGTGCGTGCCCCCTGACGAATTTTCCTGCCTGGCCCAGTCCAGCGTCCAGCCCCTGTTCGTCGAAAAATCTGCGCTGCCGATTTTCCACGCGGCAACCCCTCTTTTCGTCAGCGTGCCCCCTGACGAATTTTCTGCCTGGCGGCCGGTCAGATCCAGCTGTTCGTCGAAAAATCTGCGCTGCCGATTTTCCCGCGGCAGCCCCCTTTTCCTCAGCGTGCCCCTGTCGCAGCGTCGAGTGTTCGTCGAAAAATCTGCGCTGCCGATTTTCCACGCGGCAGCCCCTCTTTTCGTCAGCGTGCCCCCTGACGAATTTTTCCTGCCTGGCCCGGCCAGTCCAGCCCCTGTTCGTCGAAAAATCTGCGCTGCCGATTTTCCACGCGGCAGCCCCTCTTTTCGTCAGCGTGCCCCCCTGACGAATTTTCCTGCCTGGCCCGGCCGGTCCAGCCCCTGTTCGTCGAAAAATCTGCGCTGCCGATTTTCCACTCCGCAGCCCCTGTTTTCGTCAGCGTGGCCCCCTGACGAATTTTCCTGCCTGGCCCGGCCAGTCCAGCGCCCAGCCCCTGTTCGTCGAAAAATCTGCGCTGCCGATTTTCCCCGACGAACCTGCAGCTGCACAAATCCGCGCTGCCACTGCCCCATTGTCTGGACCAACAGTCTTTTCCATCAAGCCCTGGACTATAAATCGTCCAGACTCATCGCCAGCACCCGCTGCCGATTCTGCCGACTTTGCCGATTTCGTCGGCGCTGCCGATTCCAACACTGCACCCACCGTGTCTAAACCAGCGCTGTTTCGTCAGCGTGTCCCCTTGACGAATTTCCCTGCCTGGCCTGGACAGTCCATCTTCCAGCCCATGTTCATCGAAAAATCTGCGCTGCCGATTTCCCCGACGAACCTGCAGCTGCACAAATCTGCGCTGCCGATTTCCCCCTGTCGGCATGGCTGCCGCTGCCCCGATGTCCAGACCAACAGTCTTTTTTGTCGACTTTGCCGATTTTGTCCGCTGCCGATTCCAACACTACCCCCTGCATCCAAACCAGCATTGTTTCGTCGGCTCTTCCCCGACGATTTTAGCCCCTGTAACAAACGGTAGGCCTCCAATCCCGCCAACGGGAGCCAAGTTGATAGGGAAGAGAATTGAATGACGCGCCTGGTCCTCGCACCCCGCCACCCGAGGGGCCTTTTTCCGGCGGCCTACGAAAAACTCTAGCTTTCACGGTCCTCGCCGCCCCTCACCACCATGGCGGGCCTCTAATCCCACCCATCGGCGGTTGTAGCCGATAGGGCGGTGATTTGAATGACGCGTCGCGGGCCGCCGGGTCATCTCACCCGGCCATTAATTGGAGCGTTTTTGGCTGGCCGAGGATGGGGGGATGGATCTCTTCTTCCGAAAAAGCAAACAAGTACATCGGGAGTTATGTTGACGGGGCATGGAATTGAATGACCCGTCGCGGGCCGCCGGGTCATCTCA
>JAGMVL010000971.1:22500-27500 GCA_019202695.1 Populus x sibirica
AGCAAGCCAGCAGGGGCTGTCGCCTGCCGCGGCCAGCGACGTCGGGCTGGCCCCTGCGCGCGGCCAGCGATGTCGGGCTGTCGCTGCCGCGCGGCCAGCGACGTCGGGCTGGCCCCTGCAGCGCCTAGCCTCTCCCACGCGGGGGCAGGCCCGAACGCGGGGGCCGGGGCCCGGGCAGCCCCCGCGGGCGAGAGAGCAAGCCCGGCGGGGGCTGTCCGCGCGTCGCGCAGCGCGGCATGGCTGCGGGCGCCGCGCGCGCCAGCGCCCAAGGGCCCCCAAGGGCCCCAGGCCCTCAGGCCCCAGCGCCCCGGCGCCCAGCGGCGGGCGCGCGCGCGCGTGTGGTCTTTGAGGGGCGCCGGCCTGGTGGCTCCCTAAAGAGCAATAAGTGTCATTGCGGCTACGCGGGGGAGACACTACTAGGTCCCAGCTGTCACCCCCCTCTAAAAAATTCATTTCTTGGTATTTTGAGCTGAAATTTTGCCTGAGAGGTTGGCAAAAATCCAATCCACCTTCATTAATTTTCCCAGAATTTTTCGAGGTCGGGAAGTATTTGTTTTAATTTTCCTACCATTAGAAATCGAGTAAATCCGCAAAACTAGGAACCGGCCCGGAATGACCCCAAATTCAGTGGGCAGCCTCATAAAAATATGGCTGATTTTACTGGATTGGTTTCATGTGGAAAGCACGACGTTTTCTTGTAGGAATGCGGGAACCCCGGCAGCTCGCCTGCCGCGGCCAGCGACGTCGGGGGACGCTGGCCTGCGCTGTCGAGCCCGCGAGGGCTGTCTCCGCGGCAGGCCCCCCCTGAACGGGGCACGACAGGCCACCGCGCTGGCTCGTCCAGCGTCGACAGTCCCTCGTCCAGGTTTCAGATCGCGCCAAGTCGAACCCATGACCTGCTCAAGCCATCGTGCGCTGCCGAGTCGCATCTGCGTGTAGGCTGCCATTCCACGCGGCAGCCCCTGTTTTCGTCAGCGTGCCCCCCTACGACGAATTTTCCTGCCTGGCCCAGTCCAGCGTCCAGCCCCTGTTCGTCGAAAAATCTGCGCTGCCGATTTTCCACGCGGCAGCCCCTCTTTTTCGTCAGCGTGCCCCCTGACGAATTTTCCTGCCTGGCCCGGCCGGTCCAGCATCCAGCCCCTGTTCGTCGAAAAATCTGCGCTGCCGATTTTCCACGCGGCAGCCCCTGTTTTCCTCAGCGTGCCCCCCTGACGAATGTTCGTCGAAAAATCTGCGCTGCCGATTTTCCACGCGGCAGCCCCTCTTTTCGTCAGCGTGCCCCCTGACGAATGTTCGTCGAAAAATCTGCGCTGCCGATTTTCCACGCGGCAGCCCCCTCTTTTCGTCAGCGTGCCCCCTGACGAATTTTCCTGCCTGGCCCAGTCCAGCGTCCAGCCCCTGTTCGTCGAAAAATCTGCGCTGCCGATTTTCCACGCGGCAGCCCCTCTTTTCGTCAGCGTGCCCCCTGACGAATTTTCCTGCCTGGCCCGGCCGGTCCAGCATCCAGCCCCTGTTCGTCGAAAAATCTGCGCTGCCGATTTTCCACGCGGCAGCCCCTCTTTTCGTCAGCGTGCCCCCCTGACGAATTTTCCTGCCTGGCCCGGCCGGTCCAGCATCCAGCCCCTGTTCGTCGAAAAATCTGCGCTGCCGATTTTCCACGCGGCAGCCCCTGTTTTCCTCAGCGTGCCCCCTGACGAATGTTCGTCGAAAAATCTGCGCTGCCGATTTTCCACGCGGCAGCCCCTCTTTTCCTTCAGCGTGCCCCCTGACGAATGTTCGTCGAAAAATCTGCGCTGCCGATTTTCCACGCGGCAGCCCCTCTTTTCGTCAGCGTGCCCCCTGACGAATTTTCCTGCCTGGCCCAGTCCAGCGTCCAGCCCCTGTTCGTCGAAAAATCTGCGCTGCCGATTTTCCACGCGGCAGCCCCTCTTTTCGTCAGCGTGCCCCCCTGACGAATTTTCCTGCCTGGCCCGGCCGGTCCAGCATCCAGCCCCTGTTCGTCGAAAAATCTGCGCTGCCGATTTTCCACGCGGCAGCCCCTCTTTTCGTCAGCGTGCCCCCCTGACGAATTTTCCTGCCTGGCCCGGCCGGTCCAGCATCCAGCCCCTGTTCGTCGAAAAATCTGCGCTGCCGATTTTCCACGCGGCAGCCCCTGTTTTCCTCAGCGTGCCCCCCTGACGAATGTTCGTCGAAAAATCTGCGCTGCCGATTTTCCACGCGGCAGCCCCTCTTTTCCTTCAGCGTGCCCCCCTGACGAATGTTCGTCGAAAAATCTGCGCTGCCGATTTTCCACGCGGCAGCCCCTCTTTTCGTCAGCGTGCCCCCTGACGAATGTTCGTCGAAAAATCTGCGCTGCCGATTTTCCACGCGGCAGCCCCTCTTTTCGTCAGCGTGCCCCCTGACGAATTTTCCTGCCTGGCCCAGTCCAGCGTCCAGCCCCTGTTCGTCGAAAAATCTGCGCTGCCGATTTTCCACGCGGCAGCCCCTCTTTTCGTCAGCGTGCCCCCCTGACGAATTTTCCTGCCTGGCCCGGCCAGTCCAGCCCCTGTTCGTCGAAAAATCTGCGCTGCCGATTTTCCACGCGGCAGCCCCTCTTTTCGTCAGCGTGCCCCCCTGACGAATTTTCCTGCCTGGCCCGGCCGGTCCAGCCCCTGTTCGTCGAAAAATCTGCGCTGCCGATTTTCCACTCCGCAGCCCCTGTTTTCGTCAGCGTGGCCCCCTGACGAATTTTCCTGCCTGGCCCGGCCAGTCCAGCGCCCAGCCCCTGTTCGTCGAAAAATCTGCGCTGCCGATTTTCCCCGACGAACCTGCAGCTGCACAAATCCGCGCTGCCACTGCCCCATTGTCTGGACCAACAGTCTTTTCCATCAAGCCCTGGACTATAAATCGTCCAGACTCATCGCCAGCACCCGCTGCCGATTCTGCCGACTTTGCCGATTTCGTCGGCGCTGCCGATTCCAACACTGCGCCCACCGTGTCTCAACCAGCGCTGTTTCGTCAGCGTGTCCCCTTGACGAATTTCCCTGCCTGGCCTGGACAGTCCATCTTCCAGCCCATGTTCATCGAAAAATCTGCGCTGCCGATTTCCCCGACGAACCTGCAGCTGCACAAATCTGCGCTGCCGATTTCCCCCCCTGTCGGCATGGCTGCCGCTGCCCCGATGTCCAGACCAACAGTCTTTTTTGTCGACTTTGCCGATTTTGTCCGCGGCCGATTCCAACACTACCCCCTGCATCCAAACCAGCATTGTTTCGTCAGCTCTTCCCCCGACGATTTTAGCCCTGTAACAAACGGTAGGCCTCCAATCCCGCCAACGGGAGCCAAGTTGATAGGGAAGAGAATTGAATGACGCGCCTGGTCCTCGCACCCCGCCACCCGAGGGGCCTTTTTCCGGCAGCCTCTGAAAAACTCTAGCTTTCACGGTCCTCGCCGCCCCTCACCACCATGGCAGGCCTCTAATCCCACCCATCGGCGGTTGTAGCCGATAGGGCGGTGATTTGAATGACGCGTCGCGGGCCGCCGGGTCATCTCACCCGGCCATTAATTGGAGCGTTTTTGGCTGGCCGAGGATGGGGGGATGGATCTCTTCTTCCGAAAAAGCAAACAGTACATCGGGAGTTATGTTGACGGGGCATGGAATTGAATGACCCGTCGCGGGCCGCCGGGTCATCTCACCCGGCCATCCCGGGAGCGTTTTTCCCGGCAGCATCGGGGAAACTCTTGCTTTCACTGCCCGCTGCCCAAGTCCCCACTCGCATCGGCCCCCCGCGCCAACAAGCCAACGCTGCCGAATCGGCAGACACTGCTGCCGAATCTGCCGACACTGCCCCGCGGGCTGCCACTGCCCCAGTGTCTAAACCAGCGGTCTTTCTCATCGAGCCTTGGACTATCCAGTCCGTCCTGACTCATCGCCAGCACCTGCTGCCGATTCTGCCGACTTTGCCGATTCCAACACTGCGCCCACCGTGTCTGAACCAGCGCTGTTTCGTCAGCGTGTCCCCTCGACGAATTTTCCTGCCTGGCCTGGACAGTCCACCGTCCAGCCCGTGTTCGTCGAAAAATCTGCGCTGCCGATTCTGCCGACTTTGCCGATTTCGTCGGCGCTGCCCGGTCCAACACTGCCCGCCGTGCCTGAACCAGCGCTGTTTCGTCAGCGTGTCCCCCCGACAAATTTTCCTGCCTGGCCTGGACAGTCCATCGCCCAGCCCATGTTCGTCGCAAAATCTGCGCTGCCGATTTTCCCCGACGAACCTGCAGCCCGCACAAATCTGCGCTGCCGAATCTGCCGACACTGTCCCGCGGGCTGCCACTGCCCCAGTGTCTAAACCAGCAGTCTTTCTCGTCGAGCCTTGGACTATCCAGCCCGTCCAGACCCATCGCCAGCACCCGCTGCCGATTCTGCCGACTTTGCCGATTTCGTCGGCGCTGCCCGATTCCACCACTGCCCGCCGTGCCTGAACCAGCGCTGTTTCGTCAGCGTGTCCCCTCGACGAATTTTCCTGCCTGGCCCGGCCAGTCCAGCGTCCAGCCCATGTTCGTCGAAAAATCTGCGCTGCCGATTTTCCCCGACGAACCTGCAGCCGCACAAATCTGCGCTGCCGAATCTGCCAACACTGTCCCGCGGGCTGCCACTGCCCCAGTGTCTCAACCTGCGGTCTTTCTCGTCGAGCCTTGGACTATCCAGCCCGTCCAGACCCATCGCCAGCACCCGCTGCCAATTCTGCCGACTTTGCCGGTTTCATCGGCGCTGCCGATTCCAACACTGCGCCCACCGTGTCTAAACCAGCGCTGTTTCTTCAGCGTGTCCCCTCGATGAATTTTCCTGCATGGCCCGGCCAGTCCAGCGTCCAGCCCATGTTCGTCGAAAAGTCTGCGCTGCCGATTCCCCCCTGTTGGCATGGCTGCCGCTGCCCCCTTGTCTGGACCAACAGTCTTTTCCGTCAAGCCCTGGACCATAAATCGTGCAGACTCACAGTCAGCACCTGCTGCCGACTTTGCCG